>JAEMWC010001366.1:0-20000 GCA_016490735.1 Pachyseris speciosa | reverse complement strand
GTTTTTTCGACAGGCGTTTAGAATGATCGACTTCGTTTCGTCGTCGAAAGAACAGTGTGAATCAATACGGCCATTCGGATTTACAATCAATACTTTAAGCTGAGTGGTCTGTTTACCACACAAGTTTTCTACATTCAACTCTGTTGAGAAGTGTGAAACGCGAGGTGTGACTGTTTCCTGGTTGACATCCAAAAGCATGTTTTCTTTGTTCGTTGCATTTGAAGGAGTCGATTCTGAGAAATTCAATGATTTCTTAGGGCTAGAACGGTCGTTGTATGAACTCTTTTTTGCTTGAGGACTCCTGTCCGGTGAAGACAGAGACGACGGAAGACGACGTTTAATCCTTACCTGCTTATCTTGATGCGAAGAACAGAGCAGAACTTCCGCATCTCTTTCTAGGCCGGAGCGAATGAACCGGACAAGTTCAACTGCGTTGAATATTCTCCTACCACAAGACTGACAAAGTCGACTCGATAAAACACTAGACTCCACAATGTTCAGGCCAATTTCTGAGCAAAGTTCTGCTAATGTCTTGCCTCCACGCTTCGCGCGAACTGAAGGTTTAAATAAATTTTCCGTGGAAATGTATTTGGTACTTTTCTGAAAATTACCGAATTTTATCTTGAGATTGACACCTCACAACCTACAAAAGTCGTTGGCGTTTTCCTCTTGGCTCTTTCGTCCTTTAACTGGCTTCGTAGGCGTATCTCCCTTCGATGCAAATTCTCTGTTATCCGCCATGCATGCAACAACAACAAAGTGTAAGACGATCGCCTTTACGCCTATTTCGCACGAAAGTTGTCGGTTCTAATTGGTTGGTTTAATTGGGATCAGTTGAGGTCAATGAGGTGATAAAAGTGGGCGGCATTCAAAATACCCAAGTTTTCTGGCAGGCGGTATTTCTCGCGGCTTCGCCGCTCGCTTTTGGCTTCGCGCGCGCCTACAATACCACCAGCTACGCAGGCTAGCTCATTTGCATATGAATTATCTGTTCCGTGAGGGTAAATTTGAACAAGGCGTCTTGGAAATTAATTTGACAGAAAATTACGTTTGTGTAGCATGTGTAAATAAGCTTAAGCTTCTAGGTACACATTTTTTCAAGTATTTATTGCGTTCGACGAAATCGTGACGTTCGAATAATCGTGTCGTTTTTACCGAAATCACTCTCGCGGATTTTGTGGACCAGACCCGCGGTATCGATCTTGATAGCAGGCGGATTTGAGCGTTTGGGCGCCATTTTGGACTATGTGGCACATGTAGCCTCGATCTCATGTGCTAATGTTTTGAAATTACCGCTCGAGGTGGAAAGATTGCAGTCAGCTATTGCATCATATTTTCTCTTTTCGCATTTGTCCACAAGGTAAGTGAAGTTTTGTTGATTTATTCGAATTTCCACTAGCAAATATGGTTAAGACTACGTACGGGAATATCAGAAAGCTGTGTAATGGTGTGTTTTCTAGGAAACAGGCGCTGCAACTCGCCCCGGCTACGACAGCAAGTTGTGTCAGTTGTGTTGTGTTCAGCTGCTTTTCTCAGGAGATTCAACTTCTCTCTGCGCTCATACTTGTGAGACTCAATTTAGTGAACTCATCTCGTTTAAAAGTAATTTTTTTATAAGTGGACCACAAAAGACATTGACATGTTGAGTTATGCAAGTTTCTTAAAATAAAAACATAATATATCCGTTTATTCAATTTTGTCCTACTATTTGTTTTGACCACTGCCTTTGTATCAGGTACATTACTAAGATGTTGAACTTTTAAAAGTTATTGTTGTGTCCAACTTTGCGACTGGTTTATGACAATGACTGAAAGCAGCCCACAATCCACTTCAGCTGTGTAATGGTGTGTTTTCTAGGAAACAGACGCTGCAATTCGCCCCGGCTACGACAGCAAGTTGTGTCAGTTGTGATGTGTTCAGCTGCTTTTCTCAGGAGATTCAACTTCTCTCTGCGCTCATACTTGTGAGACTCGATTGCAATTTAGTGAGCTCATCTCGCTGAACATTGAAACGAGACAAAACCATAGCCGTCCAATTTAGCAACACCTTTCGTTACATTGATGATTTATTCAGCGTCAACAATGAGAATTTCGGAAATTACATCAGCGCTATTTACCCGTCGGAACTGGAACTAAAGGACACTACCTTGACATCAAATGAAGTTTGTTATCTAGACACAAGAATAAGGAATGGTGATAACAACACTCCTTTTCATCTCAGTGTCTACGATAAGAGGGATGACTTCTCATTTAGGATTGTCAATTTTCCTCACATGGACAGCAACATTCCCGCCAATCCGGCCTATGGTGTTTTCATATCTCAATTAGTGAGATATGCTAGACTTTGCACATCGAAACTGGATTTTATTGATAGACTTCACCGACTTTCATCACATCTCCTTCACCAAGGCTTCAAATCTACGCTGCTTCGTAAATCGTTAACTAATTTCTTGAAACGCCACGGTGCTATCGTTGAGAAGTATGGTGCTACACTACAGGAGATGAGATTAGCAATCCAGAGATGAGATCATATCCTTTATATTATCCTGACGCCCAAATTTGAGATCCTTGTTGCTTCCATTCATTACATTTTTACGTAAATGTGCGCGCGCAATTTTCCTAAAGTTGTGCGCGTGCTTGCTTATTTAGTTTACGTGTGCTTAGTTCGTTATTTAACGTACTCCTATTATTTTACGTTGTTTTCCTTGCTAATATGTATTGTCAATAACTGTGCTCACAGTGTGGGTGGCTCCTCCTAAAATGTTCTGCAATTGGTATAGGATTTGATGGAGCCGAAACCAATTGTGGAATTGCACACATTTTAGGTATCCTACTGATGAACAGTTATTACATTCAGATATTTTTAGAAGCAACAATTGTTTGCGGTCTGTCACCTTTGAATTGACATGCTGAGCTATGCAAGTTTCTTTTTAATTGCAACTTAGTGAACTCATCTCGTTTAAAAGTAATTTTTATAAGTGGACCACAAAATACATTGGCATGTTGAGTTGTGCAAGTTTTTTTTATTGAATTCCAATGTAGTAAACTACTGTAAAACATAACATATCCGTTTGCTCTATTTTGTCCTACTATTTGTTTTGACCACTGCCACTGTATCAAGTACTTTACTAAGATGTTGAACTATTAAAACTTATTGTTGTGTTCAACTTTGCAACTGGTTTATGTCACGGACTAAAAGCAGCCCACAATCCACTTTCCCTGAATATTTCTACGCAGTCAATACAATAAAAAAAAAAGCTATATTAACTAGAGATCGAACGCACTGGCCTTACTGTATGCAAATAACGCATAACATACGACAGCCAACTGTTCATGAGATCACCACCGGTTTGCGTCGGATTCTCATGAAACCTCGCATATTTACTAATGCTGCTTGACAAATTGATCTATGGAGGTTGTTGTTTGTTTGTATGCAAAAATAAAAATTATTATATTGCGCTACAAAAGAACACGTTGAAACTTTTAGCTGAAACTTGTGTGCAACGGCGCTGCGAAACAAGTTTCAGCAGGCGTTGCACCGTGTAACATGGTCGCTTTCGTGAAACGTTTTTGAACTTCCGTTGCGAGACAAGTTTCACGAAAAGTAGACCGTTTTCTACTTCTGCAAAGGTCGCAACGATCGCAATGGTGATAAAAACAAGAGTTTCACCGTGTAACACCACTTCGTAAAACTGTTCTCGCTCTGCCTTGTCACGCCATTGCATACAAGTTTCAGTCAACGTGTAACAGCGGCTTTACTTACCGAGACCATGTAACATAGAGGGTACTGGCTAAAAAGCCAGTAACCACAAAAACACGGTATATCAGCCGGGACACTGTTCCTTTGATACTAAAGAGGGATGCCATGAACCATTATTTTTTTGGACGACCGATGGAAATTTTGGCGCTACTCTACACCTGCACTGCTTACGGTTACAATACGGCATGTTACTTAAAAAACTGGAGTACAATTAACTACAATACTTAAAATACGTATAAACTTTTACATGTTCGTTACTTCTGTTCGGTATAATTAATAAACAAAATTGTAATCTAAAAATATTCAAAGGATTATTTTATATCATTATAGTATAGATAATTGCAATTAAGTCTTAATACACATTTTAACTTTTAGTTTATGTTTTTTTTTTTGCTTTGTTTTGTTTGTTTTTTGTTTCATTTTATTTAATTCTGCTTATCTTTGGCAAAGGAGAAAAAGAACGAGCACAAAAACAAAAGGCAAATATACTGCTTATAGAAACAGGATATACAGCAATGTACGGTAAACCATAAATAGAAGAAAAGGTAACGCAACACGATACTTAAACCTGGCTATGTAGCATTAGAGGAAAAATTGCCATTTTTTAGAGAACGCACTTGATTTCTTATCTTGTGCTGCTATATATCTCTCTAGATCAATTTTTCCTGCACCAAGGCACCGAAGTCCGCGAAATGAATATCTAGCTTAGTTAATTGCACATTTGTACAGAAAATATTTTTCAAGAAGAACGAGATGGATGAGGGTTAAACACGATGTAAAATTGTCTACTCGACCGTATATGATATTGTTTCTTGTTAGAGTAACCGTTGTTTTACAACGGTAGTTGTACCAAACCTAAAATTCAGACCAGAAGGCTTGGGCCTGGGGACAACTGACGAACAAATGCAAGATTGTTTGTTCGGTGTTAATACAAAAGGGACACTCAGACGAGTTAGTCTTTTTCATTTTATACAATAGGCTATTGGTGCAAAGCATATTGTGGATAATCTTGTACTGAAAAATCACTAGTTTGATTTCTTTCGTAGCGCGAAAAGGTAGAGTAAATTAAGCGACGCTCATTAAGATCGTAACCGCACTCTGTTAACCTTTTGTCAGCTATGGGGGGCGGAAGATTTTTTTGACTAAGTAACGAGTTATAAATCGTTTTACAGGTCAACTTCTCGATGACTAGTTGGTGAGTAACGGTCTCTTCTGGATCTAAAATGTTTAAGCGATCTTTCCACTGGCGAGGTATTGCAGACAAAAGTCCGTAGTACTGTAAAAAATTACATTTTACATTGAATTCGCGCTTGAAATTATTGAAAGTGAGGAAGTTGTTTTCTGATTCATCTAATAATGAAGAGAGATGCTGAATGCCAGCGTGGTGCCAGCTCCGAAAGAACACGGACATCTTATTTATTTTGATAAATTTGTTGTTCCAAATGATTTGGTTGAGCACCTCTCGTTTAAATTGTGGGAAGCCCACGTTCCAGAAATCCTGCCAGTAGATTATTAAGTTTTTGTAAAAAGATGGCAGCTAATCGCTTAATTTCAAATACTTAGCGTCGTAACTACAACGAAAAAGAAGGTTCCCACCAACATGGGAAAGGAGGGATGTAAGAATGACTTTCCAGGGAGACAATTCATCCGAGCACAGACGTATCGGCCAACACAACTTTAAAGCTTTGTCGAACAGCGCAAAATCAGTCATGTGAAGACCTCCTTCTTCTTTGCATTTCAAGATTGTGGTTTTTTTAATTATCTGATTTTTGTATTTCCATATGTAATCAAAAATTATTTTGTTGACTTCACCTGCGAAGGAGTCCGGTGTATCTAGTGCGCTGCAAACAAAGGCTAGTTTCGTTAAAGCAAGGGTGTTAACTATATTTATTCTACCGTAGATCGATATGTCTCTTGACGACCAAATATTTAAAGTTTTCTTAGGCGAGGCTAATTTGTCAAAAACGTTCTTGTGCGCCGCTAGCTTATCGTTGTAAGAAAAGTATAGACGCCAAGAGCTATAATAGGCTCTTCATTTAGTTTGAGATTAAGGATTTTGTCTTTCCGGAAGCGATCTGACCCCAGCCAAAGCAGCTCTGATTTTGATTCATTAATACGACGCCCTGAACACTTTTTGAACTATGATAGTAATTCAAAGAGATGGAGTATTGACTCCGAATCTTCTAAAATGACGGTGGTGTCGTCCGCATATTGTGCGAGCTTAACGGTTTTTCCGGGCTCGATATCAGTGCCTTTAATCACATTCGAGTTTCTTATAATGTTTCCAAGAATTTCTATGCCTGTTATAAACAGTATACCCGAGAGCGGGTACCCTTGCCTGACACCTCTTTTAAATAAAAAGTGTTCGCTGGCACAACCATTGTTGAGTACGCAGCTAGATATGCCACTATAAAATACATGAATCCACTGTCGAAGTTGCGGCCCAAAGCCGAACACTTTTAAACATTTTTGAAGGTAATTCCATTGGATTGAGTCGAACGCTTTCTCGAAATCAAGGAAGACTGCAGCACCAAGTAAATTTCTTTGTTTAGTGTACGACATTGTATCAGATATTAATGTAATTCACTCAGCAATATATCTTCCTTTTATGTACCCAGCCTGGCAAGGATGGATGATTGAGGTTAACACTGTTTCTAAGCGCACAACTATGGCTTTGGTAGCAATTTTGTAATCTGTATTTAGCAATGAAATGGGTCTCCAATTTTTTAGGTGTTCTAGGTTTTTGTTCTTTTTGGGAATCAGTGTTATTATTCCTAGTTTTTGAAAAAGTGATAAACACCCTTTTTGGAAAGCGTAATTGAAGCTGTTAACAACCAAGGTTGCTAGAATATCCCAAAAGAAGCGATAAAATTCAATTGTGAGACCGTCGGATCTTGGCGTTTTGTTACTGCTGAAGCTACTCAACACTTTTGCACATTCTTCTATGGTTAGTAGACCTTCACAACTGTCGGACTCCTCCCTTTCCAGGTGCTTTAGGCCGTCAGATTCGAAAAAGAACTTAAGTGTCATTGTCAGTAAGGACCAGGCAAAGTCCACGCACGGATCAAGGTTGGCGGATTCCCTTCAAATTTTCAGCATTTTTTCTCTACCAGAGAAGATAACAATCGGTGGTATTCTTAGTAAAAATAAAATAAATTCCTTCGAATTTGACCACCCCTCTAGTTTTTCGTGCTATTTCGGCTCGATTAACTTCCACGACAAATTTTTTTTCACTTCGCATCGGCTTTATTCATTTGTACGAATTATACCTGTTTTTAATTTGGGACTACAAACAACTAATCTCTGCAATATAAACGATTTTGGATAAAACTATATTCCTTTGAAGCGGTTCAAAATAGACTCCATGGCTATCGTATGTAACAAGAATTTTGACAATGTTAAAAGCCGATTTTCTCTTAAGTGTGCCAGTTAAGTTTCAGACGAAAACTATTTTTTATTAGTCTGTCTTTACCTTTTCACAAATCTGCAAATCCCCATTTGGCAAGTTAAAATCCGGTTGCGTGAGCTTTCTCATGACTTTACCAAATTAACTTATTTGCATAATTAGAGCTAATTTGTATAATTGCTGTTTTTCTCGGAAAAAATTAGCGTTTCAGTTCTTATATACGCTATATGTGGTTGAGGTGTTACCTTTCTGCTGGTATTTTGTCATTCGGAAAGTTAGAATCCCCTCCCGAAGGCTTATTTTAAAATCTTACCAATTTGCATGATGCCAATTTTTCCCCGGGAAAACTTCACGCACGTGTTGCTATTGCAGGTGTTTATTGGCTTCTTTATTGCTACCAAGGAAAACGCGTTACTTCTTCTTATTAGTTGCCACACTTCACCCGATTACTTTTGAAACGCTTTCTTTTAAATAGTCGCGCGGCTCTGTTACTTTAAAGAATTCCTGCTCACAAAAGTATAATATGCCACAGTCTCTTATGTAATTATCTGCTGACAGCTGTCTTCGATTGCCTTGTGTATTCTGATACTGATCCACTTGAGGTGTTACACTATGGATGTTACATTACCTTGTTCATTCAGTTCTTCCGATTCTGTTTGTGGTTTTGAGGGCACAGGGACACACATTATGCCCCCGGAGGGGGGTACTCCCTATAATGGCCTATACCGGGAGGCTCCGCCCGAAAGGGGTACCTTTTCACGCTTCAGGTATATGAAAGGGTAGGGAAATCTGTCATTGAGGTATTTAAGAAGGCCTTTCATTAAAATATTTTGAACACACATACCTTATGACTGTACTGTATTAATTTATTAAACGCTACGTGAAAATGACAAGAAGACATCCTGTTTTAGGTATACGAAAGGGGTACTATTTGTCAATGGGAGGTATATGAAAGGGGTACCTTTTCTGTCAAAAATGGTATATAAAAGGGTAAGGGGTCGGAACGCGGGGCGGAGCCTTCCCGTATTGAAATTGTTTTAGTACCCCCCCCCCTCCCTTCCCCCGGGATTATGCCCCTGTTAGCTTTTAAGTTAGACATCACTCCGCATCTACTAAGCCTAGGAGTGAGTTCTGGGCAACAGCGACCAGTGACGGGAATGTTAATGAAGTTGACCTTATCCTGAATACAGCTGAACACTTTGTGGCAACCGATGAAGAGAAAAGTTCAATGACAATTTGCTCGAGACATAGAAAAAACTGACTACACACTGGGCTGGCAGGAAGAGCAACACATGTTCGTTTCCAACCCATCGCGGTCCACGGAGAACCATAAAGAAACCGCGCCGCGTAAACGCCACCTTGTCAGAAGAAATTTATCAATTTCACCATGCCACAGTTCCCAGCGGTTCTGGTAAGTGCAAATTAAGTGCAGCCAGACCAGAGGTAATAATCCTCGGAATTGACAAGTAGGTTTGACTGGTAAATGAAAACGAAATCTTTATGTCCAAGGTGCTTATTAACATCAGGTTTGACTCGTTCGTCAAATATCCCCAAGGGGAGGAGCCAAACGAAATTCCATGCCCTTGGTTTTCGTATTTGAATGAACTATTCGTCTCAAAATACGAAGCTATTTACCGATTCTGTTGCAATGTTAACTTTCTCTAAGTGGGGGAAGTTTGAATTGGTAATTTGCTAATCAATTACCCTGTCCGGAAAAAGATCTGAAATGGAAGAGGGTGGAGAAGAGGGTAACCAGAGTAAGAGGAGAGAGTTAAGTGAGGTTAGAGAGTAAACGAGAGTGATTTCCAGAGTGAGTCTTTCTTTAGCAACTATGAAAGGCAAGTTGCACCACTTGGGCGTTACCTGCATACAAAAATCAGAATGAAGCTGGGTATAATAACCATGGCCATTATGATTATGGTAATGGTGACTGTGAGGGTGAATCACGTCGATGGTGTTGGTGGTAGTCATGGCGATGATGAAGATCATGGCTGTCGCTATCTTTAATCTATTTATTATTATGTTTTTTTTTTTTTTTTTTTTATGACAGCTGTGTGTTCGAGCTGCCGCGGAGCGCACTATAAATCCCGTGAGGCTGCCCGTTTCATATCTGGAGAGAAGGTAAGCTTAATACTCATTGGCCTTTTATAGCTTAGTATAACTGACCATTAAAAAAAGATCATGCGGCCCATGATCAGCCCTCGCATTAATGCATTTATTACCTTTGTTGGTTTTTCTGTCTTTTTGTCACGGGGTGGCCATTTTGAATAGTTTAGGCGTGGTCGACTGAGGCTGGGAGTGAGTTTCAAAGTTGGCGATTTCTCCGAGTTTTCTGATCGAGCGCCGAGAACAATTATTATTATAATTAGAATTTCAGAATGGTAACATGGTTTCAGTCCCAACGAAATTCAACTACGTCTAAATTATGAGCACTGCTTGAAGACACGAAAAAGAACAAAGCTACAAGGTTCACCCTATCCTAAAAGTATATTGAGTTTCCACAGTTACATGTATTGCAACTTTTTGTGGAGTTGATGATGATCTTGCCCATAATTTGTAAATCCATCTGATTACACTTCAGCATCTGTACTCGGACACCATGGTGATTGGAGAAGACATCCAGGAGACTGATTCCACCACTATCTCTGCCATAAATGTTAGTGAGGAGAGCACAGTGTCAGCTACGGTATGTACAGAGGAGGCAAGCACTGGTGAGGAGTCGGAAATAGTCTCTTTGCAGTCCCATTCGTCCCAAGCTTCGATACCAGAGGAAGAGATTAGTATATGGGTTGACGAGATGGAGGAACAAAACAGCAAAAGGGAGAAACTGAGCGAGGCTGTCCACATTATCTCTGGTGGCCGCTACAGCCCCGTAATGTCCACCCTGAACACGACCTGGGATGACGTCTCCGACACTCAGCAACGATATTACATCCGCAAAGCCAAAGAGACTGTAGCGACCGCATTGTCTGTCATCACTCCCGGCCAAGAGGAATTTGTTTGGAAGGTGCTTCAAACTGAGGCACTTTTGGATAAAAACAGAGACAACCAAGAAAAGCGTAAGCGTTTTGATCCCAGCTCTGGTCTTGTCGACATGAGTCCAGGTTTATGAGCAAGCAGGACACTGGAAAACAAAACGTCAGATTCTATCCCTCTTTGCGGATGACTTTTCACGAGCTGAGCTTCAACAGATGATTCCTCGCCTGTCCAAATGGCGCATTGACCAAGCTCACCAACATGCAACAGAAGCAGGGAAAGGCCAGCCACTACATGAAATTCCCAGTTTCCGTACAAGAATTGACCGCGAAAAAGTGGATCACTTTATTGAATATATCTCCAGACCAGAATTTGTCCAGGACGTGGCATTCGGGACAAAAACTCTCAAGCTTGACTCGGGAGAAAAGACCATCATACCAGCGGTCATCCCTTCACGAATCATCAGACAATATTTAGGCTATTGTCAAGAACAAGAATTCGAGCCGGCCAGCCAACGTTCTCTCTACCGAATGATTGAAGTGTGTTCGGCCTCCATGCAGAGATCCCTTCAGGGACTTGACAACACAACAGCAGAGGGCGCTGAGACGTTTGATCAAGTATTTTCTATGTTGGAGAGCCTAGCAGATCAGGGCATCAACGTAACTACCACTCAGAAAGTGGATGATTTCAAGACACACATCGGACGAAGTGAACAGTGCAGTGATCACTGCACGGTCCAAGCACTAAGTGATAGTAATGCTGGGGAGTTTAGAGGGGAATGTAATCACCAAAACGGCCACGAATGTGAGTGCTGTGAAAGCCTGGAGGGAGTACTGACAGAGGTGGAAGAGATGCTGGAGAAAGTGGACATGACGGAAGAAGAGAGGGTTTGGCTGAGGTTTGAGTACACTGAGAGTGTACGCAACATACAGGCGTGGAAAGCTCACTTGCTGCGATCAAGTAACCAGGACGAAGCCAAGCAACATATTCTCCGGAATCTAGACGCGAGCTCGTGCCTTGTCATAATGGGCTGGGCAATGAAATTTTTGCCTGTGCAACTGTGGAGAGCAAGCATTAGGTCGAGTGCTTTGTACATATTTTCAACAACTGCACCCAAAATAGCTTTGCTGTTGTCTCAATCATAGAGGACTTGCTACACAAGGTCAAATAGGAGTACCCCGTTGTGAATTCATCCTACCTTCGATCGGATAACGCCGGATGCAACCACAATGGGCCTCGACAACGGGACACGACCAGGGAGAGAAACAAAGAGAGCAAATTAAAATACCAGGCATTAGTGTGTTGAACAACTTCCAGTACGAAGAGTGTGGTATCCGAGTGTGGAAAGCATACAGCATCGGCCCTGGGCACCTCATCCCTTACAGCGATGTCGGAGTTCCATCAAAGGGAGATGCTGATTCTGTGGGACGTTAAAGAACCCACGCACTGTTCGAAAAGAGTAGGGGACGTAGTCCCCGGTGTGGTGGTCTATCTCTACTTGAATGTGGTTATAGGGGAGGGTTTGCAGTTACGGGCCTACAGTAATTGGCGCAAGCTGTTGTAGTGTCCCTGCCAGGTCTCTGGCGAAGCTGATTAAATTAAATTAAAAATTAAATTATAAATTACTGGGCTAAGGGTGATAAAGCCATTTGGTCAAGCTAGACAGAGGGGAAGCGTGGGAGAGAGCATCAGGCACAAGTCTGAGATCTACTCTTGCCTATAGACTGGATGCGTCCTCACGTTCAAGACCCAGGCAGAGGCAGAGAGCCATATGGATATGGGCAAACACCGCCTTGAGGTGGACTGCGAATCCATGTATGAACGCGTCAGGAGGAAATGGGCGGAAATGGTGACAGGGATGACATTCGCTCCAATGTGCCATCAACCTCATCTCAAGGTGGGGATGGAAGCAGCACTGCCAGAGCATCTGCTCTTAGACCATTGGGATGGGCTCTGAAGGTAGCAAAACGACCTATCAGGATAACTGATAACGTCAAGATTTTTTTGATGGAGAAATTTCAAGCGGGTGTAAGAACTGGAAACAAGACCGATCTTGTGCAGGTAGCGAGGGAAATGAAGATTCTCAGAAATGAGGACGGAGAGCCCACGTTTAAGCCTGAAGAGTGGAGGACGGCGTAGCAGATCAGTAGTCTGTTCTCACGTCAGACAACGACGCAGCGTCATAGGGGTATTGATGCTGAGGAGATACCTGAGGAAGACATCGTGGCCGCAGAGTCGGAAATGTCCTTCCACGCTCTTAGAGGTTTGGTGATGGAAGACATGGGCAATCCAACCCATCCAATCATCGTGGGCGTTAGCAATATCTGCGAACTTGTAAAAGACAACAAGCTTGCCTCACTCAAACTGGCAGTCCTGAAAGAAATCTGCCAACAATTACACCTTACAACAAGTGGACCGCTTTCAAGAAAAATACTTTCTTTGCGGCCATTGAAAAATTTTCTGAGAGTTGTACATGCTTTCAAAAGTGACTTTACATAGTTTTAGTACGGAGGATCGGTTGAGGGCAGAAAGGCACTGTAGTAAGCAGTGTAGGACGTCAAGAGTAGCTGTGCATGCCGTGGCATTTCTACCCCATCTCCTCTACTGGGGCCTTAAAGATAGGTGCGTAAAATACTGAAAACTGAGTGAATGCTTTAGCAAACGCAGTGAAACAGGAAAACGCCCGAGGATTTTTAGATACTACTTACTGCATACTGTTGTTACGCTTTAACGTCGATAGTTAAAAAACAGCGCTAAGAGGGTAGCTATAGGTAGAGAAATAGCAGGAAGATGTTAGTAACACTGCACATGGATTAACAGGACCCGCGCAGCAAGTTTGCAACGGGGGTGGCGGGCTGGAGCGTGAGTCAATTACGGGGTCAGGGGGCATGCTTCTCCGGAAAATTTTTAAATTAAAGTCCTCTGAAATGGCTGGAAGTGCATTCAAAACTAACATGGTGTGGTGAAACTTATATAGTTTCAGCAACAAAAATGAGGTGTTTTAAAACAAGAACAAGACGCTCGATGAGCGTTAACTCAGGATACTTTTGTGCTCCAGAAGCCGGACGCACGCTTTCTAATTCTCGAAACTATCCGGCTGGTGGTTTGCTTTTGGGTTCACATAAGGCCTTTTTGTTCACGTACGAGCAAAGTACGTTAAACTGTTTTAAGAGTTTCCATCCATATTCGTTGTCAGCTGTTGTTGTTTACTTCTAAATTAAGTGGCAACATCTGGAGTTTTTTCTCTCTGCGAAGCGCATAGACACTTCTCTTAACATATTGGATAGTTAAAACTCGAAAACACAAGGCGAATCGTTTCCGTGTATGTGACATGTTTCTCAGAAGCAATCCAGATGTCACGCATTGTAAAAAGAACTTAAAATTCAAACTGCTCTATTTTCAAAACAAAGCGTGTTACTTGGCTTAAAATGTCATTTACCTGATGAAGGTAAAAAATCTAAATGTTTAATTTTAGTTTTTTTTTTTTGGTCTGTAAATATAGAACTGTCACAGCGATTGACTTGTGGCATAATCCGGATCCGGATTTTAACTTGCCAAATGGGGATTTGAAGATTTGTAAAGACTTAAAGACAAACTAATAAAAAATAGTTTTGACCTGAAAATAAACTGCCGCACTTTAGAGAAAATCGGCTTTCAAAATCGTTCAAATTCTTCTTGCACACGATAGCCACGAAGTCGTGATATTTGGAACTGCTTCAAAGTAATTTATTATTTATCTAAAATTGTTTAGATTGCAGAGATTAGTTGTTTGTAGGTTGATAAACGTGTATAATTTGTACAAATGAATCAAACCGATGCAAAGTGAGTAAAATTGGTCGTGGAATTTGATCTAAATTTCCCGTCTCACCTGACCGAAATAGCACCAAAAACTAGGGGGATGGTCAAAATTCGAAGGAATTTATTTTATTTTATTAAGAATGCCATCGATTGTTATCTTTTCTGGTAGAGAAAAAATGCTGAAAATTTCGAGGGAATCCGCCAACCATGATCCGTGGACTTTGCCTGGTCCTTACTGACAATGTCACTTAAACTGTTCAAAATTAGGGTTCGAGTCGCTAGTTTCGTAAATTTTTGAAAAGAAGTTTGCTTCCTCTTTTAGAATTTCTTTCGAGCAGTAGGTGGTGGTACCGTTTGGCTTCTTCAAGGATGCAATATTTTTTTCTTCTGGTTTCGCTTTTCGAGATTGTAAAAGTACTTGCTGTTTTTTTCACCAAATTCATACCATCGAGCTTTGCTGGGGACGATTGCACCGCGCGTACTGCTGTAATTTTTGCAAGTTTGATTTTAACACGTTCCATCTCGGCTTTTGTTGATTCATTGAAATTCAAGCGCAGCTGCTCCTGTAAGGAATTGAATCTAAGTAGAAGCTCTTTTTCTTCGTTCCGCTTTTGTCTAGCTTTGCGTTTCGCGAAAGTAGTAGGGCTTGAGCAAAGATAAGCCCCGTTTGTGGATTCCCTTTGGATTCTCTCGCAAAAAGTGGACTCCCTTCACTACATATGCAGGATGCCCTCACAAAAAAAGTGGATTCCCTTCATTACATATGCAGGATTCCCTCGTAAAAAGTGTCTTCCTACATACTAATAAGTGTCGAGGTTTACTAATCAGCGTCACTCCAGTACAATGAAAACAATAAACTTGCCTAGGCTTGCCCGTTAATAGTTAACACGGATTGGTCAGTCAAGAATTAATTGTGTGCTCAAAATAAAAGCGCGCTTTTCGTTGGTAGTGTCAACGTTGCTTTCCGCTCCGTTAGTCACTAATTATTCAAAACTAGTGATCCAAACTACCCTATATTTGCATACAAACTCTAAAGTAAAAAAGCCCATGGGACATCCTTGAAACCACTGCCATTCAACAACGACAGTAGAATGCTTAAGTTGTTTGGAACGATCAATAGAAACACGCGACTAATATGAGTTACACGTTTCTTGAGAGACAAACATAAGCTTTAATGCTTTTTCTCAGCGAATACAGAAACAATACAGAAAGTGCTTTGAAATGAATAAAAATACATTTATTGACAACGAAAGCTTCAACAACTACGAAATGTTTAGCACAAAGTATCAGGAAGTTAGGATCGGCAATCAATCGTCTTCATCTTCGCTCGGAGGATAATCACTCTTCTTAAAAGTTTCTGAATCAATGTGTTTCACTGCGTGACAATCAGTGCAGCAAATCAATCCATCGGTCGAGTGTTTACGATCAACAGGAATTTTGTATGCGCAAATCGGACAAATCTTATAACCATCATGCCAGTGGCATCTAGGGCATTTCACTACTGCAGTTTGGTAGATGTTTTCTCCGTTACAATGGTAGCAAGAGCCTTTTCCTTGACGCAAAATCTCTAGACTCGCGCTCTCTTCAGAAAATTCAACTTTGGAATTTCCTTCATGTTCCAGATCAGAGTTTTCGGTCTCTCTATGATCTTCAACATTACTGCCTTCGGAAACCATTTCTTCATCACTAGCCTCACCGCCTTTATCTCGATAGGCTCGTTCCTTTGCCATTAGCTCAGCCAAAATTGTCTTAGTCTTTATCAAACGCTTATTGATTCCTAACTCTGCCAACCCGTCTATAAATGTTTTGAGGACGCGGGGTTTGGCAACATCGTCGTTGTAAGGGAGTAACACATATTCAACCAACTCTGAGATGTTGGTCACTGGTATTATTCGCTGGTTTCGAAGTAACTGTCCACGAGGTGTCCAAAACAAGATATCCTTGGAAGCTGTCATGCTGTGTAATAAATCGGAGGCCTGTTGTCTGGAAACGGCTTGGGAAAGTCCTTCTAAAACATCTTTAATTCGAGGTTCATCGTCATCACTTTCCTCTTCACTTGTGTTAGTGTCCTCATAATCACTCTTTTCCTGTTTATCCCATTCGACCTTTCTCTTCATAATATTGACCAGCACTCGCTAACTACAAGAACCAACTGAACACACAACAGAGCAGTTCGCGATTTTTTATAACATTAGGGGTCCCAAGCTAGTTACAACTAGTATCAACAAATCTTGAATAAAGCCTCCACCCTCTTGAGCAAGGGTTTGCTTCTTTGTCTTGCAAGGAATACTTGGCTCAGCGAGATTAAGAATGGCATCCTTGAATGGAATCATTTTCCTTTTATCTTCTTCAGAGACTGGAACATTTCCACGAAGCACATTATAAATAATCTGCACTAATGCGTGCATCTGTTGTGGAGTGGCTGTCTCTAGGAGAAACTGACGCTGAAGTTCAGGGCAACACGTTAAGAGTTCAAGGAAACCGCGATTGTTCTTTACTACTCGAGACATGGTCATAGAATGAATTAAGGATAGTAGGCGCCAGTATTTTATAGAGAGCCCAGCTTAATTTACGACCAAAGTTCAAAGTCGTCTTGGTCTTGATCCAACACAACTGTTTTTCGTTTCTTCCCTGGAGGTAAACCACGAAACTGCACTTTTCTTTTTTGTAGAACTCTGACCACTCCCAGCCTGAGATACTAGATCACCAATAGCTTCTCTACTTCGCTTTGCAAGCGCTGTATTAACATGATCTCCATCAAGAATATCTTGAGCGACTTGAGCACCGGTTTGTAACGCCTTTTTGCCGAGTACCTTAGTACCTTGTTGTAAATGAGGCATCGCCCAGCGAAACAAACCTTTAAATATGGAACCTAAGCCATATCCCTGCTGAAATCGGGATCCGTGGAAAGCCGGTAAATTACCTCCTTTTAGCTTAGCTTGGTTTAGATAATAGTCTTCTTACAACTTGGTATTTGGAATGTAAAGTTTCTTCATTTTTTAAAAGTTCGTTGTTCTGTGTAAGCAACACTTTCCCAAGCTCAAATGGCACTGATTCTCCTGTGTCGCGCTTTATATTGATTCAATATAGTGATAAGACAATAGATTTGAGGAGGATGAGGAGGAGGAGGGAAAATAATAGAATTGTGGTGGTGGTGGTGGAGGAGGAGGAAAACAATATAATTTTTGTGCTGAAGCCTATATCATTGTGAATCATTACACATTTTCTCAGTCGATGTTAAGCTTCGATTCAGTTGACATGAGTTGGTCCTGTCCTGTTTGTCAAAAGGATTTTTCAAGAAAAGATAGTATGCAAAGACACATGAACAGTAAACACAATAAATATTCCGGTTTCGGTCCAGTTATACCGATGTCTCAAGAAAAGTGTCGGCGGTTTCAAATGGTTCATCAATTTACCTGCATGGTTGCAGGGATGACTGGCTCGGGAAAAGCGTTCTGGGTGCAATCACTGTTACAACAAGCTCAAACCGTGATCGATCAGCCACCGGAGAGAATAATCATGTGTTATTCGCAGTGGCAACCCGATTACACCCAGTTATTGATGGTGATACCGACAATCGAATTTGTCAAGGGGATTCCGCCTTCTCTAGACAATGATTCCTATTTGGATATCAACATACGCAACTTGATTGTCATCGACGACCAAATGATTGAAGCAGGAAGTGATAATCGGATCGTGAACCTGTTTACAAAAGGATCCCATCATCGAAACCTGAGCGTCATTTACATTGTACAAAATCTGTTTCACCAAGGCAAAGGCAACCAAAGCATCAGCTTAAACAGTCATTACTTGGTCCTTTGCAAGAATCCTCGGGATACTCTGTAGATTTTGACTTTAGCCAAACAAATGTACCCAAGACAAACTGCTTTGTTTTTAAAAGAGTACGAAGAAGCGGTCAGAAGACCATTTGGGTATCTTTTTATTGATGTCAAGCCAACGACTCCAGATAGTTGCAGATTGCGAACAAATGTATTACCTGGCGAAGAAAGATTCGACAAAGGGTTCGAAGAGAGTAACATTTCCCAAGAACTGCTCCAGTATCTCAAGCAGCAAACCCAGATGGTTCCCCCGGTAATTCCGGAGATGCAGTGCATTCAGAATAATATGGATAACCTTCTGTATCGTACAAATCTTGGAGACGACGAAAGAGCGAGGCAGTACATGCAGTTGCAAAACGAGTTTTTAACATATAAACACCAGTTCAATTCCTTAACACCTGAGGCAACAATTATGCCTCAACCTCAAGGGCGGGAACACATTTCCAACGAGGCTATGTTAAACAATTTACCAACAGTGCCACCAACTCCAGGTCAAGCGCCACCACCTGAACCAACGGCAAAGGAGCCAGCCCCACATTCCTTATCTACCACGACAACCTCCACGCCCGCACCTCCCTCCCTCCGTCGATCTTGACACCCCTCCCACAGTCGAAACGATGTCGCCAGCAAGAAAGCGTAAACGCCCGCAATTAAAATTTGTAAATTACATGGATGATGAAACTTTCAAGACGATCTCGACGTTTACACAGGAAGTCACCTTACAAGTATTCTAAATATCAAGAAGACGATTGATTACATCCTAATTTCCTGATATTTTGTGCTAAGCATTTCGTAGTTGTTGGAGCTTTCGTTGTCAATAAATGTATTTTTATTCATTTCAAATCTCTTTCTGTATTGTTTCTGTAGTCTCTGAGAAAAGGCAATAAAGTTTATACGAAAATTTGGTTTATCAATGGAGTTGATAATGTAAATTGACCACCGTACAGGGATTCGATTAGTAGCTAATCGAATCCCTGTACGGTGGTCAATTTACATTATCAACTCCGTTGATAAACCAAATTTTCGTGTTTCACTCCCCCACCGACGCAGCACCACAGTTTCTTTAGAAACTAATCCCCAATAAAGTTTATGTTTGTCTCTCAAGAAACGTGTAACTCATATTAGTCGCGTGTTTATATTGACCGTTCCAAACAACTTAAGCCGTCTATTGTCGTTGTTGAATGGCAGTGGTTTCAAGGATTTCCCAAGGGCTTTTTTACTTTAGAGCTTGAATGCAAATATAGGATAGTTTGGATCACTAGTTCTGAATAATTAGTGACTAACGGCCCTTTTTCTTCAAGCTCTTGATATTTGTTAACATATTCATGAATGCCTTTTGTTCTGAGTTCAACATAGGTTTTGTCAGCTAGTAGCGAGTTGTTAATTTTCCAGAAACCCGGGCCACGATGTGCTTGTTTATCTTTGGTACCTATCAGTACGTTGAGCGCCGAATTATCTGAGAATATGTTCGGTAATATTTTAACATCGGAGATAGCGTGCTCGAAATTTTTGGATAGAAGCAGATAGTCCAACCTGCATTGAAATTTCATAGAAGGGTTACACCATGTAAAACCCGGAAGATTCGGGTTTTTTAATCTCAGTCTCCACGTATCCACAAGATCATGTTTAAATAAAAAAGTGTTCAATTCATTGACAACATTTATTATGCTCCAGGGAGCGTACCCCGCGTTTGTCGAGGTCATTTAAGGCACAAATCACCATCCCTGCACGATTCTTTCATGTGATAGGTCCCTCAGGAAATGAACCACAGGCTTCCCAAGCTCAAGCTTGTTTATATAGAGAATTGTATGGGAAAGTCACCAATCGTAAAAAAAATGTGTAAATAACTATATAATCAGAAATAAAGTTTTCCTATCTCAAATGTGTCGCGTACTTGTCTCTTGTGCCGATTTTGAAGCCATTCTGACGCCGTTTAGTGAAGTTTTTCGAAATCGTTGTCTCTCCTTCTAAAAAGAAGGAGAAGGCAGACCACTCCATCGATCGCATCAATCGCTGGCCAGACGTCACTCCCCAAATCGCTCTCTCCTCGAAAGGAAAAGTCCCGAATCCCAATAAAACCAACAATTCCATAAAGCCCAATAAATTTCACTCCATCTACGTGTGCTTCGGGGTCAAAAGACTCGTGAAGAACGAAAAATTTGGCTTGAAGTTCGCCTCTTCAGCTTTCCTGATATCAGGGGCACCCAACGACAAATTTCGGA
>JAEMWC010001365.1:162500-181084 GCA_016490735.1 Pachyseris speciosa | reverse complement strand
GTTATGGAAAAGTCATCCCCAAGTACGCCACATGTCGAAGACTCAGATGCGGTTTGACATACTACAGCCCACTGACCCAACAGTGCTGTTATGAAAAGTCATCCCCAAGTACGTCACATGTCGACGGACTCAGATGCGTTTTGAATACTACAGCCCACTGACCCAACAGTTGCTGTTATGGAAAAGTCATCCCCAAGTACGCCACATGTCGAAGACTCAGATGCGGTTTGACATACTACAGCCCACTGACACCCAACAGTGCTGTTATGGAAAAGTCATCCCCAAGTCCGCCACATGTCGCGAAGACTCAGATGCGGTTTGACATACTACAGCCCACTGACCAACAAGCTGTTATGGAAAAGTCATCCCCAAGTCGCCACATTTTGTCGAAGACTCAGATGCGGTTTGACATACTACAGCCCACTGACCCAACAGTGCTGTTATGGAAAAGTCATCCCTAAGTCCGCCACATGTCGAAGACTCAGATGCGGTTTGACATACTACAGCCCACTAACCCAACAGTGCTGTTATGGAAAAGTTATCCCCAAGTACGCCACATGTCGAAGACTCAGATGCGGTTTGACATACTATAACCCACTGACCCAAAAATGCTGCTATGGACGTCTAATTATCTCCAAGTACGCCGTTTGCCGCCTGCGGGGTTAAAGAAAAAGTCAACGAGTGAGGGAGACCGCCAAATTAAAACTATTAGGAAGACGAACTGCACCAGAAACGGAATGGCCTTACTTTAACATCTTTATTACCTCTGATTTAGTTCAACATAAACCTTAATAAATAGGTTCGGCTGTGAGGACGTCGGTAAACAAGTTTGTAGAACCGTTGACAATTTTCGGTTTACAAACATTTAAGGGACTGGAATTTTCAATCTATCCACACGTGTTCCAACGGATGGACTACTTTAAAATTGCTAAGTATCACCCATGTATGTTAAGGTCATATCCTTTTAATTTTAAAACCTGTACTCAACGTAGAAACTACAATAAATTTCAAAGGCGGTATATGCTGTGTTGTTGAATTGGAGAAAGGAGGTCATTGAGTAACACTAACGGAAAATATTGAAAATTCAAGAAGTTCGAAATCCATACATTTGCACTTATCCGGTTAACTAAACTAACATTGTTTAGGATATTGTTCGTTTTAGGTCGATTCGTCATGCGTTTCATTGACATGTATAATATACTGAAAAAATAAAACAAGCAAATCTGACTGACTGGCTGACTGACTAACTGACTGACTGACTGACCAACCGACCGATCGTACTGATTGACTCCATTGGAATGACTTTAATGGTGTCTCATGACATTTTCTACAAGTTTCAGGGGCAATCAAGTGCTTCTTGGAATGAACACCTTTCGAAGGCCATAACGCCCTCAAAAAGTTTGGATTAAGATGACAAGTAACTGTAACAAAGTTTTCCTTAGAAAAACGTCAAGTCAAACTAGCTTAACAGTGGTAAAGTAATTCTTTGAGTTTTCGGAGGGGGAAATGTGTTGCTAAAAATGCGAAATGAGGCTAGATAAAGTTTGAGAGCCAACCGCTCGGCTTAAATTGGAATTTTGGTCGGACTGTTTTAACCGCTGACCTACTGGGCCTTCGCCACATCTTTTCGTACTCGAAGATTCAGCGTGAATTGTAAATTTTACAAATTTTACAAAGCGAAATAAATATATCATTGCGACTTGAAATTTTTTCAAAGATTTCCTCTCGTGACTCGAAGAATTTTCCAAGTAAATTTCAGTATCATTCCTTGTCACTGCTGAAACTACAAGTCGCATTGATGCAAGCCATGTTTCGCGCTACACCTCATCTTTGGAAGAAATGTTTCTAGACACAGGCACATTGGACGCTGGAGAACAAAACCGTTTTTGTCTTAATGACCTAGGCAGACTCAATCCCAAAAAAATGAATGTGCGTGAATAGTTACCTACTACAAATCTCGGACATTTTCAAATTTATCTAAGTGACAGCCATCTGAATTCTTCAGAGTTAGGATACCAACGAAGTCATGTCTGAGTTGCACTATCTTGACAAATATTGAACAGTGAAATATAGAGAGACAAACTTTTTAGTGACGCAACGTTTTTGTGGCCGGAGAAAAGGCGAAATTGTTCAAGTCCATTCCGCTTTAAGTACTTCCTGATAGAATCGTCCCCAGTCCCCATTTTTTAAAGAGTCATTTTCGGGTTTAAGAGAACTGGGGCACAATAGATGTTTCCTGGGAACCGATAAGCCGCAATAGAGACCAAACAGCCAGTAGTGATGCGGCCTCGGTTACAGCTACTATCGTTCTTTCAATTGAAAGGTTTAACACAGGAGCCCATCACTAGGAGCGTACAGCTTCCATACTAGGCCTATATCGCGGCATTTTTACAGACCGATCTCCTTTCCTGCCAAAAAGGACAACAAGGACAGCAACGGCAACGAAAGCGCCACAAAACAATAGCTTTATTGTGCGAAAAGAAAGCCTCTGCAGGAGCAGATACTTTTGGCACGTGCAGCGATTTGTCATTGGCCATCGGGGCCCCTGTGGAAGTGTGATATTGGCGGGAAATTCAATCTAAAAATAAAGTGGTCTGTGAAAACGCCGTTACAGGACTATGGGGCAGTTGTATTCTCCTAGTGATGGGCTCCTGACGAACATAACAACAACCTTAGTGCGCAATTTATATATTTTTGTATATTCCCACGCTAACAGCGCGAAAAGATGAATTCTAGGTTTACATGAACAACAACGGCAATTTTCACGTTTTGTCACACAAAAAGGATTTCTTTTGAGTGATTCTTGTACGGTTCTCTCATCGAGAGTGTTATTGGAAACACCTGCACGTGGTTCCTGTGTTTTTTCCTTTCTTTTTTTTTGGGGGGGGGGGGGGGGTGGCGTGGGGGAAGGGGGCGTGTTGATTATCCTGAAAAGTTTACCATGATTTTCCCAATCCCTTTCCCTTTCCTGAGACTGTCATGGCAATTGATGTTTTAAGTTTGTTCAAATCGTCAGGAAGTACTTATCAAGTTATTTGCTCCTCGTCATCAGTGGCCATAGACAACCGCCAATAGTTTCAATGCACATACTAATTACTTCATAGCAAAACTGCAATTCGTTTTAAACCGTTCTACTGTTGCAAACACGTCCTTGAGTTTACGAAAATTACGCGACAGTACCCCTTTAATGTATTTTGTTATGTCATGTCAAATGCTTCTTTTCCTCGTTGATGATCGAAATGTGTCATACGTATAGGTAATCGCATGATTTCGAGTGCAATTTGGAATAAATAAGCACGCGTAAAATTTTTCAAAGACTAACAAAATTGAAAAAAATTTACAAGTGGTTATTTATTTCAAATTGCACGAGAAAAATCATGTGATTACTTATTAATAGTATTCATGAAAAATTTGCGAGATGGCCTACTATAATTTTGTAGAAGCAACACACGTTATTCATCACGCGTTCAGACAAAACACCAGCTTTATCGATGTTTTTTAAAAAAGTTTAAACCGCAAAAACCTGCTAAACAGTTATCGGTTACAACTATATGCTACTTTGTTCTTCAAGTGTCTATCAAGCGCTGTAATCATTACCTTCAGTGTTTCTGGTTCATAATCATGGCCTTATTTGTTTTTGCTATCTCGGCGCAAAAGGGCTTGAGCAGTGTTAAGCTAGTCCAACGCTTACGGGCTCACAGTTTTCGATTTCGTAGGTAATTCCCTTCTCAAGACATCACTTTCTCCAAACAGACAAGCAGTGCTTTTCGCATTGTTCTCGTTTTCAGAGCTGTTTTTCAGCTCTGTTGTTATTGTGCTTGCGAAAGAAAACCTGCTCTAAACGGCAGCCATTGTTTTCGCTCGCTGCTCATCGATGTAGCTGAATTGTCCCATTCAGAGGCCGCGTTTGATTGGCTTAATTTCAGCGCCTTTGTTTATCAACCAATCACAATCCTCAGTTTCTCATCTTTTTGAACTGTATTTCCTTTTTTCTGTACCGTGTTTCCTAAAAATTGCCTTTCTCTTAGCCAGTCAAAATCGAAAAATGTTTTCGTGTATGTTATTAGCTGGGAAAACGGTCGGCTGGCTTTTGAATTTTCTGTTGGGGAAACATCAGAGAACGTTGGGTTTACCTTCTTTACATCAGTTTAAGAATAATCTAGTTTCAACAGAGCAAATCTTTCTCCTACAGGTGCACCAAATTAAAAAGACGTGAAAAACAAAAATAGAGACTTAACGCAGTGACTACGGGAAGCTTTGACGACAGCGTTCGCTTCAAAATTACGTCATGTGAATGCGCAATCGTGAAGGCATTCATGCGTGAATGTCGTCGTGCTCCCGGCCACGACGGCTTCATTTGACTTGACGTGAGTATATAGGTTAAAATATGTTTTTTTTTTTCACTTCAGTTACCGCTCTCTGCTAATATACACCCCAAAAAGGCAATTAAGGTCTTCTTCTAATTATCAGGTTCTTCAAGTTCCTCCATCAAATCTGAAAACTTATTAAGACCGTGCATTCTCTGTATGTACCCCCAAGTTAAGGAACTGTCTTCCAAGCTATATTAGGCTTAGCTGCAGCGCCAGTACTTTTAAGTCATTTCTGAAAACTTATCTTTTTAATTTCTTAGGTAAAGTTAGTAGTTTTATAATTGAATTTGCTTCTTTTATTGTGAAGCGCTTTAGAACGTTTGTATGAAGCGCTATTTAATTGAATGTAGAGAAATATCCCGACCCTCTCTTTATATTTTTTTGTTAAAAGAAGTGACCCTCCCCTGTGGATTAGTTAAATTTATGGTTACCCCCCCCCCCCCAAAAAAAAAAAAAAAAAAGAAAAGAAAAAAAAGAAAATGGTTTGTAGTCATGGGATTGTGTAACTGTTGGCCAGAATAACGCAACCTCCAATTGCTCACTCTTCCACCATAACGGTTTACCCTATCTCCTACTGGCAACTCAAAAGACATCTTCCTCTTCAATTTCACTCTTCTTTGAGTCATTTTCGTCAGAGTCGCTTGTATCCCCAAATTCCAGTAGTAATTCACCTTCACTTTCTGAGCCCCCACTGACACTGACATCGCCGTCTTCTGACCGAGGCTTCCAGTGCTGCAGTTTCAGCAGCACTTTGTGTCAAGATCCTTTCAAATAAACCTTTGCTGATGTGAGCTGACAGAAGGGTAAATTTTTTCTGATTTGGACATTTTTCTCCTTGACAAGTTGTGGTGCAGTTATCTTGAACCGACAAAGCACTTGGGGAACCATGGAAAAGGAAATCACTTGGCTATATTCTCTCTCCAAAAGGTGAAAGATCAACGGCATATATGGAACTACTACCCAGGTTTTATAAGGCAGTCTGGCCCTTTCTGCAATTCAGACAGCTATTTCAGAAGCCCGTTCACGACAGAGAGAAGCTGACAATACGAGACCAATGTTAAGGTGGGGACAATTCAACAGGAATTGGATTTCAAGAAAGGAGACAATCTAGCTGCATGTGGCAAGTATTTAACCACTTTATATATTCCAATTGACAGTGATGTAGCTGTTTTTGTCAAAACATTTGGCTCAGCTCACTAGTTTGAAATTTGAACTCAAATAAACAAGCTCAAAGACGAAGTGGTGGCCATGGATCAAGGCCTTTTTGATCACTACTTTAATTCTGCTACAATAAAAAAGCTTAATGAGCTGGATCAAGACGTTTCAGCATTTATGGCTCAAGTTGATGAAAAGCTAAATGAGTTACAGAGCACATTCAAGGAAGGGCTTGGTCCACAAGCCAACTACCTCCAAAGCTCGAAAGAGGAAGCAAAACAAAAGGAAAGGTATCAAACAAAAGTTATCCAGAATGGAAAATGCGAAAGCAAGAGACATACTAAAAGTTTTACCTAGAGTAAACAATGACAGCACGGATATGACTATTGAGAAGGAAGACATTTTCATTGAAGGATTCGTAAGATTATCAAGGAGGGAAGCAAAGGTTTTTCGAGAGATAGTAAAGTCAGATGAGCGATTCTCTGAAGCTACTAAAGCCTGTATTTCTGATTCCCTACCAGCAGCCCTGGCCTCATCGAGTTGTGAGAGCACCAGTGGCTAAGACACTGATCAGTAACTAACACTGGTCTGTGCCTGTGGCCTTAACCTGCCTGCCTGTCACATTAACCAAGCTGTAGCTGTTTTACTGTTTGTTTCAGCTAACGACGTTGTTGTATTTTGTTTCAAGTTTAATGAGGATCTAATAATGAATTCAGTTGGTGTTTCAAGGGTTGTGTTTATGAAGACTTGAGCTTTTAATTAAGTACATTGGCTCCACGATTTTACTGGCAGCGAGCAACTTTGCATGGCCTTAAATTATCGCAAAATCAAGGTGGCTCTGAACCCTATGTACCAATTTTTTAAAACTTTGCAGAAAAGTGAATCTTCATATGCTACTTGCAATTCAATAACAAGACATGGGGCTATCCGACTCGTTTTCGAGTTACAGGCACATAAAGCCAAAATTAAGGGTGTTTCTAAGAGGCTGTACTGTCGCTATGGCAACCTAATATGTCAAAAAATTGATCACAACTTGTTGAGAAATAATTAGGAAATGTTTTGATACCATGTTCAAGGAAACAAACGAAACATTGTGGGAGTATCAATCCATCAAATAGTTGGTGTTTAAAAATAACGAAACCATTTTGAGCCACCTTAAATCATCCAACAGCAAAATTTCTTCGACGTCGATCAAATTATCGTTGTGAGCAAACAGCTCACTCTGTACGACGCAGATTCTATCGGTCGGGTTTACAACCCGACATTTACACCAACGCATTAGCGAACACAAACATTCAGCAATCGGGAGGCATCTAGAAGAACATAGTTTGTTGAAGTCTGATTTGGAAGACAAACGGTTTTCTGTTTTGAGAAAATGCCGATCGAGATTTGACTGTTTAATTTTTGAGATGCTTTTCATTAAGGAATTGAACACCGAGTTAAATACTCAGAAAGACTCTATTCGTGCGAAACTTTTTTTGACATATTTTATCATTATATCATTCATTCGTATCACATTTCGTAACTCCTCGTGTCTCTGAGGAATTCTTTTACATTTTTATTCGTTCTTAATTTTATGCACTTTCGATTTGAAATTGACGTTAAGAGAACCTCGAAACGTCGTCGTTTTTAAAAATCTTTTTAAATTTTAACCGAGATGGTTTTACGTTTTCAATATTGTCGTAATATTTTATAGTTAAATTGTTAATCAAACCTATTCTTATACGTACATTCCAAGTTACTGTAAAATTGCGAACCCGAACTCATGAGAACACGCATTTAAACTACAGTCAATACATTATGTCGGACACAAATAAACATTTTAAGTTTGATTTAGACAGAAGTTGAATCCTCTATTTAACATTTGAACCAAATTTTTTTGACATGGTTACTAAACTGCAAAATAGAAAAGACCACACTGTAGATTGCTATTTTCCTTATTTATTCAATTTTCAGCAATACAAATCAGATCAGTCTTTTCTCACACAAATATGATTAGTTGATTACAATGGCTGGAAAAGAAGGTGGGGTGCCCGTGCTTGATGGTGAGCTATAGCCATTTATCAACTGACAGAGCTCAATTTCAAGGCAAATCCTCCATGTTTTTAATGTGCGCGTGCACGAGCGCGCGTTAAGCGGCCTTCACACGACAAAAAACTGTTGGCCAACTCGCATTGGCGAACACCAAAAGTTGGCCAACTCGTGAGTTTACACGTCAAACACACGTCATAACAACACAGGCCAATACTCGCAACTATAGACCTTTTTCATAATGGCGGATGATTTTAATTATTCTTTTGTATATGTGTTAATTAGCCCTACTAACCTCACTTTAATGATAAAATTCTATTGAATTTTGCACATGCTGACGAGGCTAGTAGGGCTCATTATCATAAGAATAAAAGAATAATTTGTCGGGCGCCATTATGAAAAGGGTCTATGGTGTCCGTAGTGCAATGGCACGCACAGAGGGTTGCGGCGTCATACTTGCTACTGTTTTATATTCTTCGCCGGAGAAAAAACAGAAAACGATGGAAGAATAAAAAGATATGGACGGTATATTGCCAGAAATCCCCGCCTTGGTGCGTACAATACACTCGTCAGGAGCCCATGGGCTCTTGACTCGTGCAAGAGCTTCGCGCGCAGAATCCAATGGCATTTAAAATTTTTTTGCGGATGAATGAAATTTGCTTTAATGAGCTTTTGGAAATGATAAAGCGCCAGATACAGAAACAGGACAATAACATGCGTCAGAGTATCCCAGTCGGCGAGAAGTTAGCCCTTACCTTGAGGTATCTTGCGACAGATGAGTTTTCCTTTCACGGCTTGCTTTCATGCATATTTGTTATCGAGTTTACGAGCATTATGCGATCCTATATGGCCAAACCTGTTCTGTATCTTGCAATACTGTGTCCTGTTTCATATGTTTACAGTTTGCAATGAATATTAAACATATTTGACGTGTCCAGATAAAATATTTTGGGACCTTTATTCGCTTTTCACAAGCAATCTGTTTTATATATACACTGTAAACAAGCCGAGCGGACGGTAGAGGAAACAATACATTTGTGCTCTTCATCGCAATTTTCCCGAATTATTACATCTTCATCTTTACCAAGTATCAATGGTTCAATGTTTTCGGTATCTTTATAACCATTTGATGATATATCCCACAAGTCTGGGTTGTTATGAATTTCGTCGATAAACTGAAAAGTCCTGTCGGACGGTCGGACTATTTCCTCCGCCATTTTGTAAAGTGTCTTGCGAATCACGTGAAGAGAGCGCCAATTTTGATTGGTTAAAAGTGAAAAACACGTTCACATTCGTTCACACGTCAAATGTGAGTTTGCCAACACGTAAAAATGTTGGACAGAATAGAGGCAAGTTCTATCCATCGCCAACAGTTTGCCAACATGTTGTTGCGTCGTTCACACGCACCAACTTGAGTTTGCCAATGCGAGTTGGCCAACATTTGTTTGTCGTGTGAAAGCCGCTTTAAATAACACCATAAATTATAGTAAGGATGCGTGATGCAAATGTGAGGAATCACCTTAAAGAGCGCATACCGTATAAAGCAGTCACTGGTCGAAATCCAAGTTTTCAAATCAACAGTTTTACAAATAAAACGTAATAAGCCGATAAACACAGACAACTCTAAAACCGAGAATTGTGTTTTGCATTTAGCGCAAAAAGCAGGAGCGCCGTCCTGAAAGCCATTGTTAAATAACGTATCTTGATGGTTGACACAACGAGGTTATCGTCCCAGTTCCTTTCGGTCGCGAACGCAGTCGTCAAACCTTTCCATCGCCGTTGCGTGAAGTTCTTAAGGGATCTTAAGCAACGAGGACGGCAATCGCAACGAGAACGTCACCAAACCATAGGGTTAATGAGCAAAAACAATGGCTCTGCGTGCGTGCGTGCGTTTTACATTTTAGCACATTTCTTTGCCGTCCTCTGCAAAACAACAACGTGAAATGACGAAATTTTATGTTTTCTTGAGGACGTGAGTGAGGCCTTCCAAGGGGTAGAAGCGACATGGCTCCGAAAACAGGCGACGATCTTCTCCCAAAACACCGACAACCGACAGAAATTGGGCAGGAAATGCGCGACAGTTTGCGACAGCAAAAATTCACCTTCCATTTCTCTTTGTTTTCTTTGCGACAGCGACATTTGTCCCTTGCGAAACAAGCGACAGACGGAGTCGCAAACGAGCGACAAAGCCTCGTGAGTGGGTGACGGCTAATTTTACTTTCTTTTTCCTTACTTTGGCGTCTTTCATACTAATTTAGTTCCTGGACATGTCGCCAAGTTAAACAAATTGGAATAATCGTGAAAAAGTTACAAAAACAAAAATTTGTATTTTGAAATGACGTTTTCGTTGCCGTCGTCGTTGCTTAAGCTCCCTAATAATTAGGGAGGTTAAGCAACAAGGGCGGGAACGGCAACGAGAACGTCACAAAAGAATATCGGTTTAATGAGCAAAAACAATAGCTCTCCACGTGCGTTTCACATTTTGGTACATTTCTTTGCCATCCTCAGCAAAGCAACAAAGTGAAGTGACCAAGTTTTAGGTATTCTCGAGAACGTGAGCCCATGACGACAAATCAGTTTTTTTCTTTTTCCTGACTTTTACGCCGTTCGTAGTAATTTAGCCCCCGGCGAATTTGCCAGTATTTCCCATGTTAGACAAATTGGAATTATCACGCGAAAGAATTACAAAAGCGAGAAGTTATATTTTGACATGACGTCTTTGTTGCTGTTGCCGCCGTCGTTGCTTACGCGCCCTTTGTACTTTTATGAGGACGACGACGTATTTTAAAAAGCTTACGTCAGACTTACATATATTTTCATCACATTAGACATTCGAGTAGACAGTAGACAAAGTCGCGTCATTGTTAGCGCTATTTTTTTAACTTATCAGTATATCGTAAAGTGTTTTGCAATTTGATCTAAATTAAGACACAGAAAAAATGAATATTTGTCAAAGTAAACCATGAAAATACAATTGACTCAGTCGTCCGCTCTCATTACTATATTCCTTAGCCATTTTTCAAAGCACTTAGATATTACATCACAGGTATCAAGGACAGTAGACAGAACCAGTTGTTCAATTTTTCAACTATTTGGTATAATTTTACTGACCGCAAGGACAACACGAACTGTTTCCCGTCCCGGCAAGTTTGTGTACTTTCTGTTGATCTCCTCTAGTCATTTCACGGTCACTTTGGTGTCTATGTGAGTGGGGATACAAAATTGAATATGAAATATTTGAGTAACCGACTGAAAGACTGAAATACATTGAACTAGAGTGCACGTACGTAATGGTCGCGATCCATTTGGTCAAATATTCCGGAATTTTTGGCTCCGAAACAAATTGAACAGAAAAATCCGGATGGAATGAACGTTGAATAATGGTAAGCGATTTTCCGAATTTACCGACCAACCGGATGAGATTGGCGCTTACCATTTACTGCGAGGCGTTTCGTCATGCGCACTCACTCGTTCAGGTGCAAAAGGACCTGGAAACGGAACGATTCGCCCAAATGGTAAGCAATTTTCCGAAATTCCGTTCCGAACGGAAAAAGAGGACTACCTCTGGAGGTCGTCCACAATTTCCGAAAGTATTTTCCGGAAATTTACCTTACCATCAGACTTCAAACCGAAATTTCCAGATTTTTCTGACAAATGATAAGCACCTTAATTTCCAGATAGTTCATCTCAAACATTTTGGTCAACCTCTCGAGGCTGTCCATTTTCCCGAAATATCGAAATTACCGGAAATCAGTTTCTGTTCCATTTGCATTTCATTTCGGTGACACGGAATTTTCGGTTCAGAAACAAATGGTATCGCTATCGGTAGAGGTTCGATTGTACATTTAATTAGTCTGGTATGATATCATTTGTTTTCAGTTTCCGCAAGTTTGTGTATATCATCTATTGATCTCCTCTGTTCATTTCATTGTCACTTTGGTGATTATGTGAGAGTGAACATATAAAATATCATATATTTGTACTTCCGGTAAAGAGTTAAATACTAAAGAGTATGTATTTAAAGCTTTAAATAAATATGCGGCCCCTAAATTTTGAAGAAAGGAAAACCATCCTACAGGGAATGTTCTAGGACTTCATAACTGATAGAAGAAAATACTCCTTCAAAGTATTTGATCCTAGTCCGAGATTTGAAATTCGTTTGACTTTTGATGCTTATTATAACCTGCCCTCACCATGACGCAAAAAATAATAACTTTTCTACTCTGTGTGGTACTTTCAACAAAGCATGATCTGCGGGACCCCGTAATCATCCTCAAACTTGTTTACCAGAGGTACGTTTTTCTACACTCGAAAATATCTATCGTAAGGACAAGGACTCGCTGACTTTAACACGCTCATTTTAGATTTTAGTTTATTTTCAGACATTGGGAAAATCGTAGACAGGTCTAGACAATGGACCAATTTGCGTCCCTTTTTTTAAAATTCTCGGTGTATATTGATAAGGTGTTTTGCAAAATAGGATCTTAATTTAGACACAGCAATATATATATATATATATATATATATAATATTGCTCACGGCTTTCGCTGCGGAATTATATTAACGACTAAGGGAAAGATTTTCCCTGTATTTACAGGTCTAAAACATGCCTGCAGCACGTAGGTTACCGCCATTTTGCTAATGCATATATGGCTTGATAGGTCTCTCAATTTTCTAATAACAAATTGGCACATTACCATTTTGGGTTATAAATGAACTCAGTACAAGACGAATACAGCAACGTCTCTTTTTAAAACTGAAGTTGACGTCATGACGCGCACTGAAAATACAGTTGGTTGAGTGGTCCCCTTTTAAATATTGCGTCATAGGTATCAAGAACGGACTACCACGGTAATATCCTTAATGTTTACTCTCAGCAATAAGCATTCGCGTTTGTGGTAGCGGAGAGGTTCAATTTAACATGTTTTGGTATAATTTCACTGGATTCAAGTACTATACGAAATACTTTCTGTGTCCGCAAGTTTGTTTATCCTCTACTGATCTCCGTTAAAGTCATTTCGCCTTCTCTTAAATCGTACATGACTGTGAATACATGAAACACAATATATTTGAACTGCCGGTAAAAAAGTTGGGTATTTATTTAAGACCATGGATAAATATACCGCCCCTAACTGCTTTCCTTCAACGGACTTGCCTATTGGCAAGTTTCCTTCAGGAACTTCCGGTAAAGAGTTAAATACTAAAGAGTATGTATTTAAAGCTTTAAATAAATATGCGGCCCCTAAATTTTGAAGAAAGGAAAACCATCCTACAGGGAATGTTCTAGGACTTCATAACTGATAGAAGAAAATACTCCTTCAAAGTATTTGATCCTAGTCCGAGATTTGAAATTCGTTTGACTTTTGATGCTTATTATAACCTGCCCTCACCATGACGCAAAAAATAATAACTTTTCTACTCTGTGTGGTACTTTCAACAAAGCATGATCTGCGGGACCCCGTAATCATCCTCAAACTTGTTTACCAGAGGTACGTTTTTCTACACTCGAAAATATCTATCGTAAGGACAAGGACTCGCTGACTTTAACACGCTCATTTTAGATTTTAGTTTATTTTCAGACATTGGGAAAATCGTAGACAGGTCTAGACAATGGACCAATTTGCGTCCCTTTTTTTAAAATTCTCGGTGTATAGTGATAAGGTGTTTTGCAAAATAGGATCTTAATTTAGACACAGCAAAATATATATATATATATATATATATATATATATATATATATATATATATATATGATATTGCTCACGGCTTTCGCAGCGGAATTATATTAAAGACTAAGGGAAAGATTTTCCCTGTATTTACAGGTCTAAAACATGCCTGCAGCACGTAGGTTACCGCCATTTTGCTAATGCATATATGGCTTGATAGGTCTCTCAATTTTCTAATAACAAATTGGCACATTACCATTTTGGGTTATAAATGAACTCAGTACAAGACGAATACAGCAACGTCTCTTTTTAAAACTGAAGTTGACGTCATGACGCGCACTGAAAATACAGTTGGTTGAGTGGTCCCCTTTTAAATATTGCGTCATAGGTATCAAGAACGGACTACCACGGTAATATCCTTAATGTTTACTCTCAGCAATAAGCATTCGCGTTTGTGGTAGCGGAGAGGTTCAATTTAACATGTTTTGGTATAATTTCACTGGATTCAAGTACTATACGAAATACTTTCTGTGTCCGCAAGTTTGTTTATCCTCTACTGATCTCCGTTAAAGTCATTTCGCCTTCTCTTAAATCGTACATGACTGTGAATACACGAAACACAATATATTTGAACGGCTGCCGGTAAAAAAGTTGGGTATTTATTTAAGACCATGGATAAATATACCGCCCCTAACTGCTTTCCTTCAACGGACTTGCCTATTGGCAAGTTTCCTTCAGGCACCGAGCAGGGGGAGGGGCTGGGGGGCATAACTCACCCCCCCCCCCCACTTTTGAACAGTACGATGTCTCGAGGGCAATCGTATGTTGAGTTGAGCTTTGTGGATACGTTATTAATTGCCAGTTATGATTAGTTAAGCGAAATTGTAATTAAATTCTTGTTTTAAAACACCGCGTTTTGTTTCTGAAAGTATATTTTTCACCACACCATGTTAATTTTAAATGCATTTCCTAACCATTTCAGAGGATCTTAATTTGAAAATTTTCCAGGGGAGTATGTCTCCGGACTCCCGACTTGACTCACGCTAACGCGTTCGAAGTGAGGCCCCCCCCCCCTCCAATTGCAAACTTGCTGCGCGGGCCCTGTCCTTTGAATAATCTACTCAGTTTGGAATGTCTCTCTTCAGTACTCTAAGAGCTTCCTAAGGAGGCATGACGACAGACAGAAATAACACCTTACTAATATCCGGCAGTATTCGTATGGTATTTGCAGTTAACATGCTTCCGTCTTAGAGGGTAATGTTGTTTTCAATCGTTTTCGATTGAATTACTCTCGTTATCTTCCTTTTCTCCGATCAAATTAAAAACTGATAATCCATTCAACTTTTAGCTTTGTTATTACGACTTTTCTGCTTGATTCAGCAATTATTTGGCGCTTTTCGCATTAAAAAAAAAAAAAAGAATTGTGTACTTTGTAGACAATGTACTCGGAGTCATAAGAACTTCTGTAAGACAAAACGTTAAGCTTGAAGGATGTGGCTGGAGTGACAAGGATACCTCAAAAATTAATGTCATCTGGTAAGCTTTAGCCACTCTAAGGGCACTAAGGCCACATGGTAGGGGGCATTACCCCTTAAACCTACCAAAGCAAAGATTGAGCCCAAGCATTAGCAACCATGGATAGCTGTTTCGGCCTTGTTAGGCCTCATCAGCATGGCATAGCTAATGCTTAGCTTAGGCTCAAGTACCCACATATCAATAAAACAAGCAGTGAAAACGTTAAGCTTGTGGGATGTGGCTGGAGTGACAAGGATACCTCACAAATTAATGAGATCTGGTAAGCTGAAGCCACTCTAAGGCCTTAGTGCCCTTAGAGTGGCTTCAGCTTACCAGATCACATTGATTTGTGAGGTATCCTCCTGTACGACAGTCCGGTAGTCATTGATTTAATTCGGTACTTCATCAAGGGAATGAAGGATATAAAGTTGTGTGGTATTATCGAATTATCTTTTTGGTGGTGGTTATGCCATTGCTTATAACCACCAAGAGCGACATGTGTATTCCGCATGCAGATATTACACTATCTCGCACAATAATTTACCAGTATCAGTATCAATCAAAACAGAAAATCCTTATGTCGGCGTTTTCAGTTTTCATTATCCGAATAATTTGAGAAAACGTTAGCAATTAAGGTAAAGATTAATAGTTTTTTTTTTCCGGGATATCATTTGAACCTGAATGCGAGAACTGACAAAGTTTGTAGAGTTTATTTATGAGCAAAGACTGAGCATTACATCACGCATACGCATCAAAAAGATTGCCGATAAACGAAAATTTTAATTAAATTTTCATTTAAAATTTTCAATGCAATTCTGTGATTTTGGAGTGAAGACAGATTACGGAAGAAAAAAATGTCCAGGGCTTACTTGCAATCTGTTATGATTTAATTGCTCGTAAAATTTCAACAGCCACAATCCTCAGAGAGCTGAGTTTCCGACTTACCGACGGTCCTATGGTGGCTTACTATGAGGCCTTTCAAGGGGTAGAAGCGACAAGCGACAAGGCTCTGAAAACAGGCGACAATCTTTTCCCAAAACACCGACAACCAACAGAAATTGGCAGAAAAGCGGAAGAGTTTGCTACAGGGACAATTCACTTTCCATTCCTCTTTTGCCCCTATAGAAACAATCGAGAGACAGTCGTAAAGGATCAACAAAGCGACACCAGACCACCCCTTGGAAAGGCCTCTAGTTTTATTTCTAGACATTAAGTCCAAATCTTTTTAATTTAACATTAATCTCCTGTTTAAAGAGCTTATGTAAGCAATGTTGTACAATAATTCTTCTATGACGTGACATTATCCTGAGTTGGACCAAAAAAAAAAAAACGGTAACGTGGACGCAATAGCAAGGAAACAGCATTCAATATATATAGCAGCATTTTGATGTGTGGGCGAAATTAATAAACAAAATCCAGCAGAAACGGGTTCATCCCTTAGCTTGCTACAATTTGCAACTACAGTTGGTGCTTCCAGTATTGGACTATTGGCCTGATATACTTGACATCTCAAGAGTTTTGTAGAAACAAACCTAATATTTAAATAATCCTTCACTGGCGCCTCCAAGCTTTGGGCGTTTTAAACGTAAACAAGTCGGCTACACCTGAGACAAATGTTAAAGAAAATATGGGTATTATGAACGAAATCAGTCACAAATCAGGCGATGTAACATACAGCACATATCTGACAACCGCACGGATGGCACTGATATTGATATTTCCCAGTACTGATTCTTGATCCCAAAGATCTTGGTAGTTCCCCAATTTCAAGGAAACACTTCTGATTTTCACAAAAGGTCTGATAGTAGGGCATCTGATGCCAACTTCGAAATGGTTGAGAGTTTTATGTACTAATAGACCTGATCTGACTTTTCATGTGACTTTCACGCCAGTGGAGTAGGAATAAGAGAGACCCCTGTCAGTGGAAACTATGGTAAGGCAGATGCGCCAGTATCCAAATTCAATACAAAATCTACTCGACAAAATATATGATTTCTCTCAGTTCTGTCCAATTCCAATATTAGCAGTTACGTAACCTCTTCTCTCCCGCCAACATTGGATTGAGTACTTGTTCTAAATAATATCATTACGTCTTTGTTTTTTTCATTCCGACTTCTTTTTTCTTGACAAAACAATTGCAAACTGCCAGGCTTATATTGCAGACTCCACAAGTTTTGATATTCTAGGTCTCAAGCCACGAATATGACTGAATAATTTCGGCCCACGCAATATCTCTAAATCTAGGCTTTTCTCTCAAGGTTATTCACAGGTGGCAAATGAATAATCAAAGTTCTTGGCTAATTAAATTTCAAGTTCTTTGTGGAGTCGGTGTCAAATATAACACTGGATGGTAAGGATATAAGACTGGAGATTAGAACACTAATCCAAACAGAACGAACGATGACATGGCGCGGCCCGTGCTTTACCTACCGATTTTCTTCGTCGCTGGTTTTGCCTTCCTAGCCGTAAAAGCTGAAGAGAAAAGGTCATTAACCAATGAGGCGATTGATTCAGTGAAGAGCGACGAAGCCGCTTTGGAAGGCAAGGAGCAATTGCAGGATAATTTGGAGGACGTAAAAATCGGTCAGTATTTTGTGATTTTCCATTTTTCTCAGCTACCAGTCTTGAACTAGTTCAAACACATTTAGGACAACCTTTTACGCTAGCATGAACTGTGCACTGCATTTTGTAACTTTTATGGCGAATTACTTGGCACTCTACCCAAAAACATGGATCAGACACGGCCGTTTTCGCTTTTAGATACACGAATCAACGTTGAATAGTTGACCAAAACACCATAGACGATTTTTCACCATACCTCTTAAGTTTATATGCACCATATGAGTTTCAAGGAGTCGAAATTTCAGACGGTGAACTTTGTCGCAACTCAGTGTTAGTAGCAACACAATGTTCAAATATTGCCTGTGTGAACCAATTGAGGCCATCCCATGAGTTTGCAAGTTTTCACTTTCGACGTTTTTACTGAAGAGATTGAAACATTGGCTCACCACTGAACAGGCCTTTCCCGATTGCGCTGAGCACCTTTCGAGCACTTTCTTGAGTTTGGAGCACTATTTTGCATTTTGAGCACCCTTAAGCACTTTTTCGCACTTTGGGCAACATTTGAGCAATATTTCACATTTCGAGCAAATTTCGAGCAACATATGTTTTCTAAAACATTTTAAAGCAAAAACTGTGTGGTTTTTTTTTCACCATTTTCAGCAAGTTTAGTATGTTTATTTTGCAACAAAAACAAATGGTAACAGCAAAACGCGAAGTTTTCTGTAAAATACTCTGAAGAAAAACGCCGTCTTCGGGGAAGTCTCTTATTGGTACTTATTCAATTTCTAGGCAAGGGATTACAAGCCATGACCATCATCAGTTGTTTCCGTTTGCCATGTCCTCAATAAGGTGTGAAATTATTCGGGGGGTTTTACAAAATAATGAAGCCGTTGTCCTGCTCTCCAGGATATTGGAGAATAATAGATTGCTCTCATAACTGAACACTACTCATGCTCTTTGGCTAACTCTTCTTTTTCACTGGACAATCTCTCTATCGAGATATAGTATAAATCTACTAGCGTTCTATCACGAATGCTGTTCTCTGATTGGCTACGCTTCTCGCTATCTATTCTGTGATAGATAGTGAGTAGCAGAATTTAGATAACTTACTTGTTTGGTTTTGAACGACTAGTAGATTTATACTAAAACAATTAGATTATTCGCTCTCGAGTGATAGCTGATTCGGGCTGCACCCTCATCAGCGCGCTATCATGCGATAGATATCTCGAGCTCATAATATAATTGTTAATTGTACCCCACAACGCTTGTCTCCTGACTTGGGCTA
>JAEMWC010001365.1:120000-152500 GCA_016490735.1 Pachyseris speciosa | reverse complement strand
AAGGAAAACTGTCCATTATAAGCGGGTGTCCGTTGAGCGGGATTCCACTGTATTAGCCTGTTCCAGGCGTTCAGATAGTAAACAAGTCGCGAGATTACCGGCAGAGCGAGGCGAAAATAAAGCGGCGAAAAATGGATGGGGGCTTGGGACGGGCGGCGGGAAGGAACCGTCCATCCCAAGCCCCCTCCATTTTACGACGCTTTATTTTCGCCTCGCTCTGCCAGTACTAACGCGCTCCGTTTACCATCTGAACGCCTGGAACAGGCTACAACTGTACTGAAGGCACAAGTACCTCCAGACCGCAAAATTAACGGCGCATCTTTTGGGACTACTCTGGTCATTCCTGTTCCAGTTTAGGAATGAGAGAATGAGTGGAATAAGGTTTGCCAAAAAAACCACATATTTTGAAAACAGAATACTCTTGACGGAAGTGATCTGAGAAGAGCGCGCAGAACAGTCTGGACCGAGCAAATGAACCCGACTTCCGGTACTAACTCACGGGCTTGGCGGGCCGCGTACGACTTTCCCGCCAAACGTTCAAACGTTTTCCCAAAGAAACGCACATCCTGTTTATTCCGAGCAAACCATATTCTGTCCATACCGTTCATGCTGCTATCAAGAGCAGAATAATCCGTTCATTCCGAAAACAGAATAGGTCCAAAAAAACACGGCTCATGATTCCCAGATCTGCTACCTTTGCATGCACCTCCTCAAATGAGTTCCCTCAAAACAAATTAAAAACACCAAATCGCACAACAAACTGCCGACTCCACTCAAATCCACCTTCGTTTCCTGACTAACTATTGAAAACGTCTGATGGAACAATATTCTCTGTATCAGGATAATTTACCGTAATTGTCGAATGCACTCCTTTAATCTGAGATTTTTTTAATGTCACTCTCGTAGAAAAACGTAGGTTCCCAATCATTCGACCGTACAGTCCGCCCAAGCCGTGTCCATCCCGCAAGAGCAAAAGGTGTTGTGGAGTGTATCTCATTGACAACCCCGCACGAAAGAGATGTTGCCAAGGACGCATCGTGCTGAAAAGTTTGGCTCCATATTTGTGTCACCGTAACAAGCCTAGTTTGTGTGGTAACAAACTGTTTCATCGGAATCGAAATAAGCGTTGCTATCGTCACGTGATACCAAGACGCAGCAAATGCAGACGCCGACATTGCGGTCGTCGCGGCTACGTCACCCACACTCAACGATGCTCCTACGGCCGAGTCATTCCCAGATCTGCTACCTGTTCAGCGCCCAAGAAATTCCTGTGTCACGGAGTTCTGTTTAAGCCACGGACACATGAATGCTGTTCTGGAAGGCTGTTTCTCAAGTCAAATCCGGTTCAGTGCTGCAGAGGTGAAGTCATACCGGCAAACCTACCTTGCTTACGAATCAAATTCACGTGTGCTGGAAAGCTTTATTATCCAGAGAAGCACAAATGCTGCTCAGGTCGCTTGATTCCGAAGTCCCATTCGTTTCGTGTCATTACCACAAGTAAGCGTTGCTTAGCAACCTTCAAAGTAGAGAAGATGAAGAAGTAAACCCTTAGGAGAAGAAGACCAAGACGAAGACGAAGAATAGGAGAAGAAGAAAAAAAAATGTTTTTGTTAACTTCATACCTCAAATGTTAACGCGCATAACTGTACTAATCTGGAACGCTTTGCATTCTACTTGTGTAAATCCTGAATCTGTTTATGCATTTCATGCCGCCATCTCTAGCAAACTATTTGATTGACGTATTTTCATAATCTCATTTGTTGTATCTGTGAGTGAGTAGTTTGTTATTAAGTTATCTCGTTGTCCTTGCATTGGATCTTTTTCACCTTCCCCTGTGCTGATCACCCATTGCCGGATTAGCTTGCTAAAAGCAATTATGATTATTAAAGTTGAAGGTAGAGCGCGCGCTTTTCAATTGAGTGTCGTAATGATCAAAACCAAAGCAATTACTCTGACCAATTACAACAGAAGTAAGCAGTGCAATGAGCCAATCAGAATACAAAGCAATAATTTGGGTGATTCTGCCAATGCTTGTTATGAAATCACTTGGTAACCTTTCAAAGCACCAACAGAAAATCATCGATGGCTACGTTTTTGTGAACATAGAAAGTCGTTTCCAATCACACTTGTGGTTAAATTTGGTAGGTGACGTTAAATGTACGCTTTATTCACTGACAGGCCTAAGACCAGATGAAAATGAACTCTTTCGGAGGATTGTGTTGGAACGTAGAGAATTCAAGCTGATTTCGTCAACAACAACAACAAGCGGTTTGTGTCGAGTGAATCGAATTTAGAATAACTTTGTTAAGAACGTAGTCCGTGTAAGTTTTTATAAAATATTCATCGTGGCGTCTATATATACCTAAAATTCTCACACCATGCTTCCAGTTTACCATCTTATCTCAGTCGCTAAGAGCGCTGGTAAATCTAAACAGAAATGAACGTTTTTCCTTTGAGACCACAGTAGTGTCGGCTCAAAATAACCAAGCTTACGCATACGCTGGAAAACGGAGTCCATTTCCTGACTCGTGGCCTTACGGCCCGAGTAAAAAAACAAAACCACTGTCATATTGTACATTCAATAGGGAACTAGAGGCCATATTGGTCTTCACTCGGCCTTCCACTGAGAGGCAATCGGAAATTACAAAATGCTACTTCACTTCATAACGGGATGTGAATTCCTTTCCATATTTTATTTCCACTGTGGCATCATGTTGATCATGTACAGACAGTTGCACTCTCAGTCTCTTATACGTCGCATTTTTCAAGTAAATTCAACTTGCATGTGTTATGACTCAGTCGCGATGGACATGAATATAATCCAACAGGGCGGCATTTATGTTGTTGTGTTATTTTCGTTAGCGCTTGCGTAGAAACGCCGGAAGCGAGCTTTGTGGATGAAACACGACGAAGAAGAACTGACGACATTTTTAGACTCGGGCCTTCGACAGGAAGCCCCCGAGTAATTATTCGCAATACTCCAGCCAAACAATAAAAATATGGGCCTGTCTGCTGGTACCCTCCAGGCCGAAGTTGTTCAAAGAGTGGGCGGATAACATTGACCAGCGAATACGTCAAGTTTCAGTGGTTTGAAATGCGTTAGTTACAGTGCATCTTATCTGCTGGATAGTGGCTTTTTTGCTAAATAAATCTATGCACTCTTTGACCAGCTGAGGCCATTTCATAGTAGTCTATCAGTTTTGGATAAGATGTACCGATTATTTAGCACATGGAGACTAATCTCCGGGCCCAGCTGTTCCAAGCGCGATTAACGTGATCTAAAGTTTCACTCCAGTTAAACCTTTGCTTTTTATCGAGAATTTTCCAAAAGATTTTCGCCTCCAAGGTTTCCTTTGAACTTTCCTTGTCTTTAGCCTAAAATTAAACTTTTTAAAAATCATTCACAATAATGAGGCAAGACAACTGTTGATGACAAATTTGATGATATCATAACAGGTAAACCCGACTCAAAACAGCTATAACAGGAACTGTAGCAATGTAACTTCAAACGTTAGAGTCGTTCCTTGGATGCATATGAATATAGGACGAACAAGTAGGCTTACTTGCGAGCAACTTCCAGGGACAATAATAAACAGCTAATTGCTGAGTGGACACGACAGTTATAACTCACATGCCCTCTTTTACCACAATTACAACAAACACGATCGCTATGAGAAAGGGGCGAGCCTCGCGAATCGAATTTCTACGCTGCGCAAATTGGGAGCATCAAACATAGCTTGTTGAATTTCTTCTTTGATAATCTGTCGAACCGACCCTTTTTTATCGACACTAGAATTTTGTTGACTGAAAGCGTTAACTTCTTGGTCTTCCTGTCTTACAACACTGATGGGCTCTTGAGCAATTTGGGGTGACATTAGTTCGGTGACTGTTTGTCAAAATTAGATAAAACTGTTTCCTTTAACTTGGCGAAATTCACCGCTGCTTCAAAACTGACAGGTTGCTGAAGAATCATATACTCACGAATCTTGGGTTTCTAACCCTGTACGAAATAATGAATCCACTCAGACCTAGGCAAACTCAAACGTGAGAAAAGTGAGGAAACATTAAACAAATAATCAGCAACAGTTTCCTTTTCGCGCTGGCAGAGATTGCTCAAAGCTTGCCGAACACGCCACTCATTAGCGCCAGAAGCAAAACGCTCTATCAAAGCAGAGATTAATTCATCAAAAGATAACTCGCTACTAAGGAGGACGAATCAGGACCCCCATGATGCTTTGCGCTTAAAATTCCATACGTCTCATCGATGCATTCGCTCAAGAAGTGCTCATAGTGAGCTTTTTCGATCGCCGAATTTACAGAGATCGAAGCACTTTAAGGTCAGTTTTTTATTTTTATGTGTATTTTTATTGCATTTTGCTATTATGAGTTGTGTTTCTAGCTCTGATAATAATGGTTTTGTCCTTCTTTCAGTTCAATATTTCGGACCTCATTTTAATTGCAAATGGAGTGATGGGTGAATGACCTCAAACAATCAGGGTAAGTGAACGTTGTTTTCGAAATCTTTTGGCCCGTAGATAGTCAGAATAGCAAAATAAGATAAATCGGAAGGTGGTTCGATTTTGGAACCTCGAAGAACCTCGCGATTTCAATGTCTTTTGTGGCCACAAAGTTTGGTATTTTTCGTCATACACGTGCTCGCGAGGTGTGATAAAACATGCCAACAAGCTTTAATTTTCCATGTGTTTTTTCATTTCATTTGTCGTTTTCGAGACATTCGTATCAGCTGTTTGGTTATATCTTGGTTGACTTTCTTCTGTTATTTTTCTAGATTATTACTGCCATGGATGAACGAGAGAAACGTCCATATGTTGCCAGGGCAGAACCCCGAACAAACCAAAAGAGAAAAGCCTTGTAAATTCTTCCTGTGCTTGAACCAGAAGGCGAAGAAATACCAACGCGAACCCGGAGAACGTTGGCTTTTCAAGGAAAAGGAAGCCCTTTGCAAAAGGTACTTGAGTCTTAGATTTTTTCTTGATTTTTTTATCTAAATGTGCTACTTCGAAACGAAAATAAAAATTGGAACACAATTTAAGCTAAAGACTGGTGAATGACCTGAATGACCAACATTTGGAGATCAGCATGAATACTGGGATAAAGGCTGCTCAGATTTCATCTAGCAAACTGTGGGGACTTCATACAAGAGAACCAGTAAGATTTTTGCATGAGATGAATAATCTTCACATATTGTTTATTTTAGAACTCACTGAAAAGGAAATCTATAAAACACAGGCTTTGAATTGGAGCTGAGAATATTTTACACAAACAGATCAAGATATTTTGCCGTTTGTTATTTTATAAATTCAGTTCGCTGAATGTTCTGCAGTGTTAGTTATGAGCATATCAGAAAGCAGAGAGAGTTTTTTCAAGAGTTTTCTATTTTCATGATGACAGGGACAGTCATATATTTTCCAAATGCTGTAATTAGACCTTCACTGTAAAGTGCAGTCACTTAACTTTTTTTTTTTCAGAACCCAGTGTTCGGAGCCATGTGATGATTAACTTAAAACAGAAGTATAAATCGATTGACGAGGCTGAAGATGCACTTGCTATATCTGTCAAGTCATATTGATGGCTCTCCTGTCACCCAACCTGGAACAAGCGGTGATGCAGCTTACCTCAATGTCTCTCCATCACTGACTGGAAAACTGCATTGTTTAACTGAGAAACAACTAACTTATTTAATTTTGGAGAGCTTGGCCTTGTTAGAATCCAGTGTAAATGTGGAACAATAATTGTTATCGAGGTTCTTTGATGAACATGAAAATATTGATGCTCTGAGCATAATAGAACATTTTGTACTCATGGTTCTCAGTAGTAAATAAAGTTTATTGTTATTATGGTTTGTTGGGAAAATTGACTGTTTCAGGTCCAAACTGTCCGATTTGAGCTGTCCGATTACAAACACTTGCAATCAGACAGGCCAAATCAGACAGTCTGATGCTAGCCAATCAAAATCAAGGAGAATATCTTTAGTGAGGAGGTTGACAGGTCCAGATTGAAAACAAGAAGCATTTATGTTGTGGTTCAATTTATATTTTTCTCCATATTTTCCTACATAACATACACAAGAACAAATAAGGAACTTAAGATTGAACCAAGGAATAATTTAACTACAACATATATGCTCATCTTTAATTCCTGAATTTCTTGCATTTTGTTATTGACACAATTAATTGGTAATTGGACTTCGTGCCATACAATTCAGGGGTGCTCATAATTTCAAATCAGCCTCCTGCTACACGCTCAGCCAAATTTAAAATTACTCACCTGATTACTGGTACTTCCCTGAAGTGTTTGCCACTCAGTCCTATTATCATTACTTATTATTATTATTATTATTATTATTATTATTTATTTATTTTTTATCTAGGGGTAATTCAATGTTTTGAAATTCTCATTTACCAAAAAGACTTTTAATACACTTGCCACCACTATTTGCACCAAGTGCAAGTACATTATTATAACAGTTTCGAGTTTGTCAGATGGCCTGATGAAGTAAATTGGTCTCTGTGTAGTGATTTAAAAGCTAATATTTCAAGCGTGGCCCTTTGTCAAAGCAAATCAAGGATGTCTTCAAGTTAATAGAAAAAAGTATTTTGTTTGAAAGCCAACTGCTACAGCATTTTCATGCGGATGGTTTTTGTTTAGATATTCTTGGTTTTCACCCATGTGACAAGGCAGCCATGTTGGTTGACAATACCTTTTTTGGCATAATTTACAAAAAAAATAAAGTTTAGGTCCCTGCAGAGAGCCTATTATTCTTGTCAACCAACACGGTTGCCATGATGTTACATGTATATGCAAACAAGCACTATACTACATGTATGTTTTCTACATGTTGGAAAGATATTTCAGCCATTATAATTTGCAATTAAAAGAGTGCTCAAAAACATGGCATTCTGCTTTTTTTATTTTTTCCAAAATACTGTACAGTGTAGAGTGTAATTACCAAACAGGCCAATTATCAAGATGCACACACAGCACATGTGTGGCCTTTCCCTGGTAGGATGAGTACCACATTCAGGCAGAGTGGGTACATTGTTTTAGTTTTTAATACAAAGTCAAGGAGTTTGATTCTTTTTTGTTTACAACTTGCTTTGGCCTTGTATTTTTTGTCATTGTATCTAGCTTAGTCTTCTTGAAAACATGGACCAAAATAAATGTTTGACAACTTCTGTTGTCTTTTGTTCAAATTAAAAACAAAAAACTGATTAATTTTTTCTTTTCTTTCGTAAGCCTGTGTTCCAAAATGTAATTTATACCAAATACAAGAAATTCAATTGAAAAGTAGTTAATTTTGTTGCAAATATGTGATCATGATGTTAAGAACAAAATGGACCACAGAGACTATTTTAAAGTGGTATGGCTGAAACATGTGGCCAAATTCAAGTGGTAAAATTCATATAATTATTCTCCATGTCATCTAGAGCCCTATAAAATCAATACAAGTAAAAAAAGTGATAGGGCTTTAGCTCTACTAAACCCTCCCCCACTGTGGTCTCTGAATAATTATTCTTGACTAAACACAGCTAGGGAAAAAGTCAGCTGGATATCACAAACAAAACACTGTATATAACAGAATTGATTATTATGGAAATATCAGAGTGAGAGGGAATCTTGGCTTGAAGTTAACACTGAGAGGCAGTCAGCGATAAAAAGACATCAGCTACATCGAAATCCCAAACGAGCATAATTTCTTCATCGTCTTCGAACTGGATCTGCAATCACAACAATCGGTCATGTAACGCTATATTTTAACGACTGTATTAAACAGACAACAATTGTTATGACTGCCCCTGCTTCTTACCTGAAATTCCACACTTGATGTAACCTTGATAACGCAAGGCGAAACTACATCACATCACTAAGCAAACTACATTACTTTGTCAAGCAAACGCTTTGTGTGCGGGAAGACGACCATTCGGCGCTACGAAAGAGATGCAGGAAAACTCATGTGTCCAAACAAACATCTCAGCTTAAGGAAAGGTAAACTAGGCACTGTGAGCTCGGAAATATACTCGGTGTCCAAGCAATACAGATATAAAATGTTTGATTTCCGAAACATTGGCGCTTGACACGCTTGTTCCTCCATCGCGTCCATTTCAAATGAAGTGATCACGTGTCCTCGACAATTTGATAATATAGTTCGAAGCGATGCATTATGGGAGTTGTGGTTCGTCCTCCTTAACTCGCTACTGTTCTGTAAAGATTTGAACCAAGCATTAGCATGCCCTTTGAGAAATAACGGAAGTCCTAACGCCAAATTTTCCTCAGACCAGCCATTTAGTTTCGCGGCACGCCTAAAATTATCAATAAACTCGTTCACGTCTTCGCTGTCGTCTCCACGAAAAACTGGAAAGTCAACCAACAGGGTAGAAGCTGAAAAAGCTCTCATATTCGCCTCCGTTAAGGCATCAAGCAATTGAATTTAAGAAACATGAACTTTCCGTCGCTCAAGAAACAACTTACAACGAAAACAACACGCTTCACTCACTAAAAACTGAAAACCCCAAACTCAAAGAGATATACTGCTACTCAAAAACCTTGCGCATGCAATAGTCAAACAAATCCGTACTTTACAACTAGCAGCATTAACTACATTACTGCAGCACGGACAACAACCTACACACTAAGACAACTTTAAAACTTCACGCGCTGACTGGTAAGATAAAGAGCAAAGATAAAAACTGACTATAAACACACTACGGAACTAGCTAAATTAACTTCCATTATTCAAGACACAAAGCTTGCAATGATTAGATGCCCACAACAAAGTACATTGTTCCACTTACGACGAGTTGATCGACGAGAGCTAAACTGGCTGCATCCACGGTACTGTACGGGTTTCTTCACGAATCGCGCCGAATCCTCCAATAATTTATGTTAGATTCTCCACGAATTATGTTAAGAGATTCTTGTGGGTTTTCCAACAAGAATCGGTTAGTTTGTCCGCCGAGTGTGTGGGGGACTTCTCCAGGCGGACCTACTCAAGTAGTAGGCAAACTCGCCTAGCGAGCAGGCACCAAGACTCTACGACAACGGCTTTAATCTTAGGCTGATAGCTTTACACATATTCTTCTTCACATCTGACAAACCTCTATCGATTAGCTGAACAAACAGTCAACTATTGACTACCAGCTACCGACTGACAACTACTGACTGATTAATTAAGCCTGAATGTTCGGAGTCAAATACTCTATCTGTAAACTTGTTTGGGTTCACAGACCATGGGGATATGAATTACTCTAGACGTTGCCCATACAGGAATACCCAAACATACCAACGCGAACACACAACGAATATTAAACTTCCAAACAAATCACGGAGGTCCCAGCCAAGGTCAGCAGGAATTCCCAAACATGCCCACAGTGAGAAATCACTACAACAATTAAACTAGTAGAAAAAATAATTTGGAACTCACACAATTCATGTGCGGGAGAACCTTGAACCTTAAACAACGGGAATAAGAATTATAAACATCAGCTTCATAACACAGATCACAATCAAATGTACCCCAAGGGATCTTTTCAAATCGATGGCATCGCGTCAGTGATATTTTCCGCGATTCTCTTTTTAATTTAAATCTTTTGTTTTCTGAAAGATTTAAGTGTCTCTCTCAGTGTAAAATGACCAATCTAGGATTATACTAATATTTACAATAAAATCTGAAGAAGCTCTAAAGTTTAAAAAAGGCACTGAATAAGACTAAGTTTGATGATACAGTATCATACATGAAATGACAAAAGATCTCAGTAGTCGAGCACTGAGATTCACTATAATTATATCAGTCAGACCCTCTATTTACTACTTAACTTAAAAATTTAGTAGGGGTGACTAGTAAATGGTTACATTTACCTTAAATTATCATTAGTGTATCCGAAAAAAAAAGTCAATTTATTGCTGTAAGTGAAAACTTTGCTAAAGCAGCCAAATCTAAGAAGCATCGAAATTTTTTTTCGTCGTCTCGACTAGTGACGTCTGAGTATTGTTTTCTACCTCTATTTAATGGCTGGAAACAATTGATTTTAATTTGGAATTTCTTTCGTCTAAATAAAACAAACGTCCCAAATATTTGTTACACCTTATGAGTGTTCAGGCATTATTCCGTATAGTATATTGCAGTACTAGTAATTCACACTTTTAAGAACATCTTGTAACTAGCAATCAACTATCAACGACTCGAACAAAAACAGTGCAACATGTTTCTTCAGTAAAACAAATATCGACAGCAGTTTCAGTCTTCAGTTGTTATGGCTGCTAGGTAAAATTATGACATCGTTTGGGCCTTGTATTCGACAAACAAATGACGTTTTTATTACGCCTGAAGCCTTCCGCCCTCTCTTAAGGCGGGAACTTCCGAGGGCACGAGCTTAATGTTATAGCAAGGTTTCGAAGCTTATTTTAAGTCATTGATTTACTTATGTCACTTAGTTTGCAATGGTTTTTGGTAGTTATAGAGATCAAAGTCCGATGTCAGTCTTTTTCAAGCGTTTGCAAGAAATTTAAGGCTGTACTGTACTGAGACAGGTGTAAAATTTTCTTTGAATGTTTGGCCATGTTTGACTTTTGGAAGGTTTAAGCCGGACGAAAATACAGTACTTTTCATTAGCCCGATTGGTTGCCCACAATTTATTTCCTGAGACAACCATTTGGCCTGTGAGTCCACGTTGGTTTTTTGTAGCATTCCTAATCGTTTACATTTTGAAGGCCAAATCTGGTCTTGGTTAATGTAAAATCACTAAGACGTTTATATTGCAGCTACAGACTAAAGTTAGGCTACGAGATATAGTAGAAGTATCAAGTAAGCGACAGAGCAATATAGAAGGCAGAGTTCACCCGGCTCGAATCTAAACATTCCTCGCTCAAGCTAAGCCAGTTGCCAACCCTCTTTGTTTCGGGCGATGTCAGATTTTTGGCCAGGGTCATTTTTTACTATTCTGGAGAGGCTTTTTTTTTTTGTCTTTTCAACCAGGTTTTTATTTACTTAAGGTTTTATTACACATTACACAGAAGCAATATTTAACTAAACGAGTAGCATTCATCTTCACTCGAGATCAGTTTTCGCCAACGTACTGTTAGTTTAGTCATTCAGACAAAAAATACGATGAAGGAAAGAGATTACAAACTTATTAGCACTGACATCTAAAAACACCTATGGATTGGCCTTCCACATGGTATGAAAATAAGACAAGGTTTACAATTCAAGAAAGAAAATATTTATTTAAAAAAATGATGTAGTACTGAATTAAATTTATATTTAAAACTTGACCTTGCAGACTCGGCGTTTATTTATAAATGGAGTTTATTTGGAGCTCAGCGCGTTTAATCGAGATAATACTAAGGCGAATGTCGGCTTCCTGTGAGATCCATAGCCAGTGTTCCGTTCAAACAGTAGCGTCTTAAATATTGCTTCATGTTTTATCCTTCAATTCTTGGCTTGCACGTCACGCAAGTATCACGAAAATAAAAAATAAGATCGCTTATCTTTCAATAAATTAAGTCAAGAAACCGAGATAGTGTAGAACAGTAATAAATAAACAACGTATCAAAGTTTCAGGGTTGTGCGATATTCCGAACTCGAGTTATTCGGTAAAGGGTACTACTCAAAATTATAGTGTTTAGTATGGAGACGCCAATGCTGGTGTTCCTCTGAGGAACCCCAACATGGCGGCCGGAAATCAATTGGAAACATCTGGAGCTCACTTTTGCTGTCGCAAAAGATTTTTTCTCTCTGCGAAACTTCAAAACATTCGCATAGACAGTTCTCTTAACATATTGGTTATTCAGAACTCGAAAACACAACGTAAATCGATATTTTCATGTACGTGATATGTTTCTCAGAAGCAACCACGATGTCACGCATGGTAAAAAAATCTAAATTCAAACTGCTCTATTTTCAAAACAAAGCATGCTACCGAGCTGAAAACATGCAAGCAGATATATCTGTAAAATATCTTTAACCTGATGAAGGTAAAAATTTTAAATTTTAGTTTTTTCTGACGTCACGTGCAAGCCAAGAATAGATTCCAGTCAATGTATACCTTCCTTAGGATTTTCAGATTATCTTTCTACCGGTTCGAAACCCTTACTGCAAGCTTTCTCTCGATATTATACTGTAGCTATTCTTTGATGTGACAAAATTTATTAAAAATATTAAGACTCTACCCTCAGACGTAATATCGCCTAAGCGAATGTTTCTTATAGCGTAATAATGTGCGCACGCTTCAATTTGTTGACATAGCAACTTGAAAGAATAAATAAACACAGTAACAATATATACAAATATAGGCTGTTCTCTTAGGTGGAGTTGTCCCAGTCGGCCAAAGTATAGTAAATAGTAGGACTAATGTTAACTAAGTCTGACATTAAATTAATTATTTTTAAATGCCTAATATCACCACGCGCCGGTTAAAATACAACAGCGCATGAAAGTTCAGTTTAAGTTCAGAAAGAACACTAAGACCACGGGACTCAACAGCTCACAGAGATGGCCGTACCAAGTTTTGTTTGGGGAGCCATTCTTATCCTTGCGGGTCTTACCTTGCTGATGGTGAAGGCTGAAGAGCGAAATTTATCGTCTGAAGAAGAAATTGATGCATTAAGAGATGACGAACAATTTCAGGACGATATAGAAAATGTTCCTGATAACTCAGTGGCTGAGCAAAATGGTTAGTATTTAATGACTTTAGGACTTCTGATCGTTGTGGTGACCTCGTTTCCAGAAAAAAAAAGGAAAAAACGATGATCAAACAGAATTTTCATATATCATTCACACTCATTTCTTTCACGGGATCATATGAACCCACAATTGACCTGCTCCCAACGCCAGTGGCTTCAAAGCTCAGTTGGTTAGAGCATCGCACGGGTAATCGCGAGGTCACGGGTTCAAACCCCGTTGAAGCCCTTAATTTTTTTTTCAGGCTTCTTTTCGCAATTGCATAAATTGCATTCACAACTGCGAGGATCATTCTTCATTTGATTTCATTTCCGCACTTCATATATGATTCATTTCATATATCATTCACAGAAGTGAATTAACAAGACAGTTGCCGCCCGCTGCCTTTCTCTCTTTGTTTAACTCATCGTGAAATTATCAACAGCGGTTTTCCTGCCTGCTCGAATTTAAAAACACTGAAAACGTAATTTATAAATTATTACTAGCGTCATATCAAATTTAATCAACACTGTAAGTACATGTTCTATCTGTCCAGGGAGACAAAATGTCACTAATACTCGATGAACACGTTTGTTTGGAACGATTATGAAATTAAGAAACATAATCACTCTTTTGCCGAGTATCAACAAATGTCCCTTGCTTTTGTATAATGAGCTTGTGTTTCGTCGTTAAATTAAGTGCTTGCCGTATTAGCTCAGCGGTTGAGTAGTCTTTTGGGGCATATTATGACTGAGTGAATAATTCCAACAGGAAGTAGAGTGTTTTTGCTACTTTCATACTGCCGTCATGCCACTAAATTTAATCTGCGGATACCAAAACAACATTTTTTCGGTGAAAGTAAGAAACAAACTCAAGACAAAATTCGACAAGGCTGCCTTAAAAAGCTTGCGTCACCGTTTAGAAGAATTTACAGAACACTCAATTCTATATTGGTTCACGTACCAAATCTTGACTTTTATTTTACACGACCCATGACGCAGATACCGTAAGTAAGGTTTCATTAAGACGGTACAGGAAGTGGGCGAAAATCTCAATGTTACTGCGCTTCGTTGTAACATTGTGACAAGTGGAATCATACTTCTGATTGAAAGCTCAACTTGAGGGAAGATATCTAGAGTTCCTTTTCGTGCACTTGACATATATGACGTAAAACCGCAAAACAAAACGTACGTAAGATTCAATACAATAACAATTACGATAAGCAATACCAGAGGGCCACTATAATGAGGAATGAAGTTAAGATACTGTTGCGTCTTGTTCAAGAAACAAGGCGTTCGGATAAGTTCTTTTGTTTAGTTAGTAAGATTGTTTGGTTGTTCCCAGCTGCTTAAATATACCGTGCTGTCCTTACACCAGTAATTTAGATTAATAGTTTGCTTCATGAATGATATCTGAATAAAGAAAACAATTTGAATAAACCATGTCGAGTTTTATTTTAAAATCACGTAAATATACACATTAAAAGTTTACAGTTTTCAGAACAATGATATATTTATTTAGCTAAAATACAAGAGTAAAACAAGCATTAGAAACTGTATGAACAAAGCTTGACGCATATATCTGCACATTGTTTTGCAGATAAGAGACAAATCATTATAAGGCCGTATAAGGAACAACGCTGCACATACCACACTGGCAGTCAATGCTGCGGGGGATATGTCGTCGACTTGCCAGCATTAAAAACATGCTGCAGGGGGCGCATCGTGCTTAAGAGTATGGCTCAATATTTATGTCGCCGCCGCAAGACTAGGACATGTGGACGGTTGTTGTACGATCGTAAAAGCCAGAGATGCTGCTACCGTCAATTGATCCCAAGGGGAAGCAAATGCAGACGGCGACGCTGTGGTCGGAATCGCTACATCACCTATTTTCATAAGTGCTGTCATGGCCGAGTCATTTCCAGATCTGTACCTTGTCGACAAACGTACAAGTGTGGTGGAGTTAGTTTTGATACAAGTACCCACAAGTGTTGTTCTGGTCGGTTGATGTCCATTCACTATCCTTGCAAGAGGGTGCGCTGTGGTTATTCGCACCCAAATCCTCTGACCCACCAATGTTGCAATGGTCGAGTCATACCTGGACGCTTCCCTTGTGCACAATCTCGATGTGGTGGAATAAGTTTTAATCCACTGGCATATAAATGCTGTCAGGGTAGACTGGTTTCCATTCACTTGTCCTGTGCCCCGAAAGTACCTTGCGGACGTTCATTTCTAGATCCTCACAGTCAAAAATGCTGTAACGGACAAGCTATTCCCAGAATTTCACCTTGCATACCCTTCCTGTGCGGTGGCTTAAACTATAACCCACATACCCACCAATGCTGTAATGGAAAGATCTGTTCCAGGTTTCGCCCATGTCCGGTCATTAATCCTTACACACAGCTTTGCGGTGGCAACTTCATTGATCCTTCCCGTCAACAGTGTTGTCCTGGAAACGTCTTGGCGCCTTCAACGGCACAGTGCTCAAGGTGCGGTCTTTCGTTCTACGTTCCTTCCGGTTTTCAGTGTTGTCACGAACGAATAACCCCTGCGTTTGTCCGGTGTGGTGTACCCTCTGCTTATTCCTAGAGAACGTTCAAGTCATGTCTCTGTGATCATTAGTTACAACTTTGTCTTTGCATCAAACAGTCTATGTAAGTCAGGCCATTTTAGGCAGCTTTGTGCAATATACACATTCCTATCCGCTACCCGCCTAGATTAGCCTTAGCTATTTGCGGGTTAGCGCTGTTTTGTATTATGTTGTTAATTTTAATAAACTTGAACTTGAACTTGAACTTGAACCCAACTACAATTTGTTGATTGCTCGAAGGATAGATCATTCATTAAGGTGAAGCCCGAAACACATATTTTTCTTGGTTAGAAAAAGACAATGATTTTATTGAGCTATTTGTTTGGTACAAGGTCCGGGAAAAGCCTTTTCTCGTACATGTTCTTATAGGTTGGTGCTAAATGTAAGCTGCAACTTGTTCAATCAATTTTATGAAATCAATATGAGGTGCAGCTTTCAAAATCACTGAAAATTTGAATTCGTCAGTAACAAAAATTAGTGTGAAAGCGAACAAAACAAATTCTCAGGAGTTTAAAAAAAATGTAGCAATATTGTCTTCTCGGCCCACATGCTAATTAACGAAGTAAACTCAGCCATAGCCTGGGTATAGACTTCTATTTCCTTTGTTGCACGCGGAGAAGGGTTTCCGCATGCAACAAAGTCTGCTCGGAGGCTGATCAGCCATTCCTTCAGTGCGAATGAGCGAAGCCCGCGAAACTAGGCTTTCGTGAGAAGCGCTGTATACTCGCCGGGATGCACTGTTCACGCGTGCATGTTCATGATCAAGTTTACCTACTCTATATATTACCCCTTAGAGAGAAATAAAAGGCTACTCTTGCTCCAGTGATTCTTCGCCTGGACCACATGAAAGCTAAGTGGATAACCACTGATATAATACACCCACCGCAAGATATTTCGGTTCTCAAGAGTACGATTGGGTCCCTTAACCCATTGGCACCCGTGCCGGCCAAAACCGGCCGCGCAGAACCACGTCCCTTGTACCGCTTGTGACATCATCAGTTTTAATGCTCATGGACAACTTTTGCATGTAGCATGTGTAGGGGGAAGAGATCTTTCAAACCATACCCAAATGAAGACGATTCCGTCGAGCAGGCCGGAGAAAACGCGATAAAACCAAGCGTGAAGTTGAGCCGAAAATTTGAATGAAAATATTGTTCCACTACCCACCTGCACTTCCTTCCACCTAATCCTTTGATCCTAAAAGTTTTCCACAAATCGTTTCCCACCGAAAGGAAACCCAGGAAATTCCCAGCAAGAGAAAAAGAAAGCGAGGCAAGAAAAGCGAAAGAAAAGGGGAGGAGAGAAAGCGAAAGGTAGAAGGAGAGGGGGCGGCGAAACTTTTCAACCCAAATGTTGCTTTCTGCGCATGCCCGATCTTGGAAAGCTAATATTAAGCATCAGGAACAAATGTCGCGATGAACTCCACCAGTAAACAGAGTTTTGGTAGTTTTGGTTCTTTTTGGCTAGAATCTGGCTAGAAATCGGCTCAACGAGCTTCAAAAGGTGTTTTTTCGGCAAAATGCTCGGTAGTCAATGGGTTAATCAAAGAGTAAGAAGTAATACATCACTACCTCATTTGGATAACCTGAGTCTTCAAAAGAAATATGCAAATTATACTTAGCGTCTCTTGTTTTATTTAATCCTTCGTTGGGCGTATCATACAACAGTTTCTTAACCCCCATAGTCGTAAAAAAACAACGGCCGGCGACACACCGAGGTTATTTTCAAACCTTTCAACGCCGTAAGTTTGAAAGAACGAAACCAACAGGTCTGGGTTTCCGAACAATGTGTGCTAAATTTTCGAATTATTGAAACCATTGTAAGACAAACGGGGGATGATACTACTTCTAATGAAACCACAAGTTGAGAGAAAAACGATTCAGTGTATAGGTAGACTTTTGCGTTGCAATCATTGGCAGAACAAAAACGGGTGAATTAAGAATTGTCACAATTAAAGCTATATTGAAACTAAAATGGGTGAACCACCAATTTTCCCACTGTTAAGACAGCTGTTCGAGAGCAGACAGTTGACTAATTGCTTGATTTTTTTTTCGATATTTAGCTAGTTAGCTTCATAGTTTTCATTAAGCCTTCCGGCCACAGTGTTGCCATCATCCTTTCTTCTTCTTTTGTCTTTTTATTTTATTCTGTTTTGCTTGCATCTCTGATCGCAATACTTAGAACAAAAATGATAAAATATTTCAAGCACTGGGACGGCAAAAATGGATGAACCGATTGATAAATTATGCGCCACGTAAACCACTGGAAAACCTTGCGAGCAGAGTCTTCCTTTTGCCTTGTCAGAAAAGCAAAGACAGAGGGAGACTCTGCAGAAGCCGTGTATTTTCTCATTTGAGCATGCACAACGGTTGCTAAGAAACTGCCTTCTTCCAAATTTATTGCACAACGTGGGCTCAGTTTTGGTCATCAAATACATTCTCAAGTACAGACTCACGCATCATAAACCGGTTTAAACCTGGAACAAACCGGAAATTATGCATCTAATTATCCAAAATCTTGGATGACAGCGGATCAAAGATAATACACGACTTCTGCAGAGTCTCCCTCCGTCTTTCGCTCTTCTGACAAGGCAAAGGGGCTCGCAGGGTACCACTGTTAGAGCACAGAGTTAATTTTTAACTTTTTCTATAATGAAAAGGGAAAACTATGGGTGATCACTGTGAGCCCACTGCAAGAACAAAACCGGATGAATTAGTTCCAAGGTTTTCCGCTATATGAACCATGGTAGAGCCAAACCAACTACTTCATTTTTAACTAATGAAACCATGAGCACAGGAGTCTATTTGATCATCTCTTGCTATCTCTGGTTATAACAGAAATTAAAAAGATAAGATTTCGTTAACAATATATATACTTGTAATGCATCAAGCATAAATAAAAAATACTTTGGTAAAGACGTACAACATCAAGCAGTAATGAACCAAGATTTTTGCTGTGTGGGTGTTCTTGCGGTCCACGGTAAGTTCGCCTGTCTAACGCTAACTTGTTTTCTGTCTAATACGTTTTAACAAAATATCTAAACGCAAAGAATATGATGGCTGACCTCAACCTTGTTCCCAGGGTCCTCTCCTTCCCGTCCTCTCTCGTTCCAGGGAACGGGAAGGAGAGGACCCTGGGAACGATAGCCTGTTCCTGGCGTTCAGATAGTAAACGGGGTGCGATAGTACCTACAGAGCGAGGCGAAATAAAGCGGCGAAAAATGGAAGGGGTCTTGGAATGTTCCTAGTCCCCCTCCATTTTTTGCCGCTTGTTTTCGCCTCTCTCTGCCGGTACTATCGCGCCCCGTTTACTATCTGAACGCCTGGAACAAGCTGTGCGAACGATGTTGGGCTGCTCTCAAATCACTTCACAAAGAAATCGGCCTCGCACAGGAGAAACGTTTTCCGATTGGCTGTGCTGAATACTAAGGAAAGTCCGCCATGTTTCCAATTTATGCCCACATAATGACGCAAAAATTATGCGCAGTAACTATGCGTCATCACAGTGGTCAAAATTTGCTGTGGACTCACTCGGCTGCGCCTCGTGAGTCCACAACATTTTGACCACTGTGATGACGAATATCGTTGTCGATAAGAGTATAGACAATGCTAAACCACATTCGATTTGTTTTTTACCACAATATCAGCGTCAAAGAAAATGTTAATTTCAGAGCGCGCGCTGAAAAAAGGCATTGCGCGACATCTTCAGGCGAGCAGCGTTGTCTAGACTCTCATCGACAACGGTAAATTAGCCAATCAGATTGCGAGATTACTAGCAAGTATGGTAAAAAACGTAATTGAGCGGACTTTCAAGTCCTATACTCAGTAAACTCGATACAAAGTGCCACAATATTTTATGTGAAATTAAAGTATTGTGTTTCAGTAAGATGTCAGTTGCTTCAAGGTATAATCAAAATACATATTCCGTCCCTGGCCTTTAAACTATAACCTAGCTTATTCTCACCTCTTCTTTCCTTTTTCTAGCTTCTACACTGAACGCAAAACAATGAGAGACTAAACATTATTTCTAGATCTCCAAAAATATATCATTCGGTCATCTTAAGTTATTTCCACAGATGACTAAATTTTCGGCTTACAACGGCGAAAATAAAACGGCGAAAAATGGATGGGGGCTTGGGACGGGCGGCGGGAAGGAACCGTCCATCCCAAGCCCCCTCCATTTTACGACGCTTTATTTTCGCCTCGCTCTGCCAGTACTAACCGGCTCCGTTTACCATCTGAACGCCTGGAACAAGCTACAACTGTACTGAAGGCACAAGTACCTCCAGACCGCAAAATTAACGGCGCATCTTTTGGGACTACTCTGGTCATTCCTGTTCCAGTTTAGGAATGAGAGAATGAGTGGAATAAGGTTTGCCAAAAAAAAAAAAAAACACACATTTTGAAAACAGAATACTCTTGACGGAAGTGATCTGAGAAGAGCGCGCAGAACAGTCTGGACCGAGCAAATGAACCCGACTTCCGGTACTAACTCACGGGCTTGGCGGGCCGCGTACGACTTCCCCGCCAAACGTTCAAACGTTTTCCCAAAGAAACGCACATCCTGTTTATTCCGAGCAAACCATATTCTTTCCATACCGTTCATGCTGCTATCAAGAGCAGAATAATCCGTTCATTCCGAAAACAGAATAGGTCCAAAAAAACACGGCTCATGATTCCCAGATCTGCTACCTTTGCATGCACCTCCTCAAATGAGTTCCCTCAAAACAAATTAAAACACCAAATCGCACAACAAACTGCCGACTCCACTCAAATCCACCTTCGTTTCCTGACTAACTATTGAAAACGTCTGATGGAACAATATTCTCTGTATCAGGATAATTTACCGTAATTGTCGAATGCACTTCTTTAATCTGAGATTTTTTTAATGTCACTCTCGCAGAAAAACGCAGGTTCCCAATCATTCGACCGTACAGTCCGCCCAAGCCGTGTCCATCCCGCAAGAGCAAAAGGTGTTGTGGAGGGTATCTCATTGACAACCCCGCACGAAAGAGATGTTGCCAAGGACGCATCGTGCTGAAAAGTTTGGCTCCATATTTGTGTCACCGTAACAAGCCTAGTTTGTGTGGTAACAAACTGTTTCATCGGAATCGAGATAAGCGTTGCTATCGTCACGTGATACCAAGACGCAGCAAATGCAGACGCCGACATTGCGGTCGTCGCCGCTACGTCACCCACACTCAACGATGCTGCTACGGCCGAGTCATTCCCAGATCTGCTACCTGTTCAGCGCCCAAGAAATTCCAGTGTCACGGAGTTCTGTTTAAGCCACGGACACATGAATGCTGTTCTGGAAGGCTGTTTCTCAAGTCAAATCCGGTTCAGTGCTGCAGAGGTGAAGTCATACCGGCAAACCTACCTTGCTTACGAATCAAATTCACGTGTGCTGGAAAGCTTTATTATCCAGAGAAGCACAAATGCTGCTCAGGTCGCTTGATTCCGAAGTCCCATTCGGTTCGTGTCATTACCACAAGTAAGCGTTGCTTAGCAACCTTCAAAGTAGAGAAGATGAAGAAGTAAACCCTTAGTAGAAGAAGACCAAGACGAAGACGAAGAATAGGAGAAGAAAAAAAAAATGTTTTTGTTAACTTCATACCTCAAATGTTAACGCGCATAACTGTACTAATCTGGAACGCTTTGCATTCTACTTGTGTAAATCCTGAATCTGTTTATGCATTTCATGCCGCCATCTCTAGCAAACTATTTGATTGACGTATTTTCAGAATCTCATTTGTTGTATCTGTGAGTGATTAGTTTGTTATTAAGTTATCTCGTTGTCCTTGCATTGGATCTTTTTCACCTTCGCTGTGCTGATCACCTATTGCCGGATTAGCTTGCTAAAAGCAATTATGATTATTAAAGTTGAAGGTAGAGCGCGCGCTTTTCAATTGAGTGTCGTAATGATCAAAACCAAAGCAATTACTCTGACCAATCACAACAGAAGTAAGCAGTGCAATGAGCCAATCAGAATACGAAGCAATAATTTGGGTGATTCTGCCAATGCTTGTTATGAAATCACTTGGTAACCTTTCAAAGCAACAACAGAAAATCATCGATGGCTACGTTTTTGTGAACATAGAAAGTCGTTTCCAATCACACTTGTGGTTAAATTCGGTAGGTGACGTTAAATGTACGCTTTATTCACTGACAGGCCTAAGACCAGATGAAAATGAACTCTTTCGGAGGATTGTGTTGGAACTTAGAGAATTCAAGCTGATTTCGTCAACAACAACAACAAGCCGGTTTGTGTCGAGTGAATCGAATTTAGAATAACTTTGTTAAGAACGTAGTCCGTGTAAGTTTTTATAAAATATTCATCGTGGCGTCTATATATACCTAAAATTCTCACACCATGCTTCCAGTTTACCATCTTAGCTCAGTCGCTAAGAGCGCTGGTAAATCCAAACAGAAATGAACGTTTTTCCTTTGAGACCACAGTAGTGTCGGCTTCGTCTTACGCATACGCTGGAAAACGGAGTCCATTTCCTGACTCGTGGCCTTACGGCCCGAGTAAAAAAAACAAAACCACTGTCATATTGTACATTCAATAGGGAACTAGAGGCCATATTGGTCTTCACTCGGCCTTCCACTGAGAGGCAATCGGAAATTACAAAATGCTACTTCACTTCATAACGGGATGTGAATTCCTTTCCATATTTTATTTCCACTGTGGCATCATGTTGATCATGTACAGACAGTTGCACTGTCAGTCTCTTATACGTCGCATTTTTCAAGTAAATTCAACTTGCATGTGTTATGACTCAGTCGCGATGGACATGAATATAATCCAACAGGGCGGCATTTATGTTGTTGTGTTATTTTCGTTAGCGCTTGCGTAGAAACGCCGGAAGCGAGCTTTGTGGATGAAACACGACGAAGAAGAACTGACGACATTTTTAGACTCGGGCCTTCGACAGGAAGCCCCCGAGTAATTATTCGCAATACTCCAGCCAAACAATAAAAAAATGGGCCTGTCTGCTGGTACCCTCCAGGCCGAAGTTGTTCAAAGAGTGGGCGGATAACATTGACCAGCGAATACGTCAAGTTTCAGTGGTTTGAAATGCGTTAGTTACAGTGCATCTTATCTGCTGGATAGTGCCTTTTTTGCTAAATAAATCTATGCACTCTTTGACCAGCTGAGGCCATTTCATAGTAGTCTATCAGTTTTGGATAAGATGTACCGATTATTTAGCACATGGAGACTAATCTCCGGGCCCACCTGTTCCAAGCGCGATTAACGTGATCTAAAGTTTCACTCCAGTTAAACCTCTGCTTTTTATCGAGAATTTTCCAAAAGATTTTCGCCTCCAAGGTTTCCTTAGAACTTTCCTTGTCTTTAGCCTAAGATTAAACTTTTTAAAAATCATTCACAATAATGAGGCAAGACAACTGTTGATGACAAATCTGATGATATCATAACAGGTAAACCACTCAAAACAGCTATAACAGGAACTGTAGCAATGTAGCTTCAAACGTTAGAGTCGTTCCTTGGATGCATATGAATATAGGACGAACAAGTAGGCTTACTTGCGAGCAACTTCCAGGGACAATAATAAACAGCTAATTGCTGAGTGGACACGACAGAGTGGACACGACAGTTATAACTCACATGCCCTCTTTTACCACAATTATAACAAACACGATCGCTATGAGAAAGGGGCGAGCCTCGCGAATGGAATTTCTAAGCTGCGCAAATTGGGAGCATCCAACATAGCTTGTTGAATTTCTTCTTTGATAATCTGTCGAACCGACCCTTTTTTATCGACACTAGAATTTTGTTGACTGAAAGCGTTAACTTCTTGGTCTTCCTGTCTTACAACACTGATGGGCTCTCGAGCAATTTGGGGTGACATTAGTTCGGTGACTGTTTGTCAAAACTAGATAAAACTGTTTCCTTTAACTTGGCGAAATTCACCGCTGCTTCAAAACTGACAGGTTGCTGAAGAATCATATACTCACGAATCTTGGGTTTCTAACCCTGTACGAAATAATGAATCCACTCAGACCTAGGCAAACTCAAACGTGAGAAAAGTGAGGTAACATTAAACAAATAATCAGCAACAGTTTCCTTTTCGCGCTGGTAGAGATTGCTCAAAGCTTGCCGAACACGCCACTCATTAGCGCCAGAAGCAAAACGCTCTATCAAAGCAGAGATTAATTCATCAAAAGATAACTCGCTACTATTCTGTAAAGATTTGAACAAAGCACTAGCATGCCCTTTGAGAAATAACGGAAGTCCTAACGCCAAATTTTCCTCAGACCAGCCATTTAGTTTCGCGGCACGCCTAAAATTATCAATAAACTCGTTCACGTCTTCGCTGTCGTCTCCACGAAAAACTGGAAAGTCAACCAACAGGGTAGAAGCTGAAAAAGCTCTCATATTCGCCTCCGTTAAGGCATCAAGCAATTGAATTTAAGAAACATGAACTTTCAGTCGCTCAAGAAACAACTTACAACGAAAACAACACGCTTCACTCACTAAAAACTGAAAACCCCAAACTCAAAGAGATATACTGCTACTCAGAAACCTTGCGCATGCAATAGTCAAACAAATCCGTACTTTACAACTAGCAGCATTAACTACATTACTGCAGCACGGACAACAACCTACACACTAAGACAACTTTAAAACTTCACGCGCTGACTGGTAAGATAAAGAGCAAAGATAAAAGCTGACTATAAACACACTACGGAACTAGCTAAATTAACTTCCATTATTCAAGACACAAAGCTTGCAATGATTAGATGCCACAACAAAGTACATTGTTCCACTTACGACGAGTTGATCGACGAGAGCTAAACTGGCTGCATCCACGGTACTGTACGGGTTTCTTCATGAATCGCGCCGAATCCTCCAATAATTTATGTTAGATTCTCCACCAAATATGTTAAGAGATTCTTGTGGGTTTTCCAACAAGAATCGGTTAGTTTGTCCGCCGAGTGTGTGGGGGACTTCTCCAGGCGGACCTACTCAAGTAGTAGGCACACTCGCCTAGCGAGCAGGCACCAAGACTCTACGACAACGGCTTTAATCTTAGGCTGATAGCTTTACACATATTCTTCTTCACATCTGACAAACCTCTAGCGATTAGCTGAACAAACAGTCAACTATTGACTACCAGCTACCGACTGACAACTACTGACTGATTAATTAAGCCTGAATGTTCGGAGTTAAATACTCTATCTGCAGACTTGTTTGGGTTCACAGACCATGGGGATATGAATTACTCTAGACGTTGCCCATACAGGAATACCCAAACATACCAACGCGAACACACAACGAATATTAAACTTCCAAACAAATCACGGAGGTCCCAGCCAAGATCAGCAGGAATTCCCAAACATGCCCACAGTGAGAAATCACTACAACAATTAAACTAGTAGAAAAAATAATTTGGAACTCACACAATTCATGTGCGGGAGAACCTTGAACCTTAAACAACGGGAATAAGAATTATAAACATCAGCTTCATAACACAGATCACAATCAAATGTACTCCAAGGGATCTTTTCAAATCGATGGCATCGCGTCAGTGATACTTCCGCGATTCTCTTTTTAATTTAAATCTTTTGTTTTCTGAAAGATTTAAGTGTCTCTCTCAGTACAAAATGACCAATCTAGGATTATACTAATATTTACAATAAAATCTGAAGAAGCTCTAAAGTTTAAAAAAGGCACTGAATAAGACTAAGTTTGATGATGCAGTATCTTACATGAAATGACAAAAGATCTCCGGTAGTCGAGCACTGAGATTCACTATAATTATATCAGTCAGACCCTCTATTTACTACTCAACTTAAATTTTTAGTAGGGGTGACTAGTAAATGGTTACATTTACCTTAAATTATCATTAGTGTATCCGAAAAAAAAGTCAATTTATTGCTGTAAGTGAAAATGTTGCTAAAGCAGCCAAATCTAAGAAGCATAGACTTCTTTTTGTCTTCTCGACTAGTCTGAATATTGTTTTCTACCTCCAATTAATGGCTGGAAACAATTGAGTTTAATTTGGAATTTCTTTCGTCTAAATAAAACAAACGTCCCAAATATTTGATACACCTTATGAGTGTTCAGGCATTATTCCGTATAGTATATTGCAGTACTAGTAATTCACACTTTTAAGAACATCTTGCAACTAGCAATCAACTATCAACGACTCGAACAAAAACAGTGCAACATGTTTCTTCAGTAAAACAAATAGCGACAGCAGTTTCAATCTTCAGTTGTTATGGCTGCTAGGCAAAATTATGACATCGTTTGGGCCTTGTATTCGACAAACAAATGACGTTTTTATTACGCCTCAAACCGTTCCACCCTCTCTTAGGCCGGGAACTTCCGAGGGCACGAGCTTAATGTTATAGCAAGGTTTCGAAGCTTATATTAAGTCATTGATTTACTTATGTCACTTAGTTTGCAATGGTTTTTGGTAGTTATAGAGATCAAAGTCCGATGTCAGTCTTTTTCAAGCGTTTGCAAGAAATTTAAGGCTGTGCTGTACTGAGACAGGTGTAAAATTTTCTTTGAATGTTTGACCATGTTTGACTTTTGGAAGGTTTAAGCCGGACGAAAATACAGTACTTTTTATTAGCCTGATTGGTTGCCCACAATTTCCTGAGACAACCATTTGGCCTGTGAGTCCACGTTGGTTTTCTGTAGCATTCCTAATCGTTTACATTTTGAAGGCCAAATCTGGTCTTGGTTAATGTAAAATCACTAAGACGTTTATATTGCAGCTACAGACTAAAGTTAGGCTACGGGATATCGTAGAAGTATCAAGCAAGCGACAGAGCAATATAGAAGGCAGAGTTCACCCGGCTCGAGTCTAAACATTCCTCGCTCAAGCTAAGCCAATTGCTAACCCTCTTTTTTTCGGGCGATGTCAGAGTTTTGGCCAGGGTCATTTTTTACTATTCTGGAGAGGTTCTTTTTAGTCTTTTCAACCAGGTTTTTACTTACTTAAGGTTTTATTTACACATCACACAGAAGCAATATTTAACTTAACGAGTAGCATTCATCTTCCCTCGAGATCAGTTTTCGCCAACGTACTGTTAGTTTAGTCATTCAGAAAAAAAAATACGATGAAGGAAAGAGATTACAAACTTATCAGCACTGACATCTAAAAACACCTATGGATTGCCCTTCCACACGGTATGAAAAAAAGACAAGGTTTATAATTCAAGAAAGAAAATATTTATTTAAAAAAAATGAAGTAGTAAGTTACACTGAATTAAATTTATATCTAAAACTTGACCTTGCAGACTCGGCTTTTATTTATAAATGGAGTTTATTTGGAGCTCAGCGCGTTTGATCGAGATAATACTAAGGCGAATGTCGGCCTCCTGTGAGATCCACAGTCAGTGTACCGGTTCGAAACCCTTACTGCAAGCTTTCTCTCGATATTATACTGTAGCTATTCTTTGATGTGACAAAATTTATTAAAAATATTAAGACTCTACCCTCAGACGTAATATCGCCTAAGCGAATGTTTCTTATAGCGTAATAATGTGCGCACGCTTCAATTTGTTGACATAGCAACTTGAAAGAATAAATAAACACAGTAACAATATATACAAATATAGGCTGTTCTCTTAGGTGGAGTTGTCCCAGTCGGCCAAAGTATAGTAAATACTAGGACTAATGTTAACTAAGTCTGACATTAAATTAATTATTTTTAAATGCCTCATATCACCACGCGCCGGTTAAAATACAACAGCGCATGAAAGTTCAGTTTGTCAGAAAGAACACTAAGACCACGGGACTCAACAGCTCACAGAGATGGCCGTACCAAGTTTTGTTTGGGGAGCCATTCTTATCCTTGCGGGTCTTACCTTGCTGATGGTGAAGGCTGAAGAGCGAAATTTATCGTCTGAAGAAGAAATTGATGCATTAAGAAATGACGAACAATTTCAAGACGATATAGAAAATGTTCCTGATAACTCAGTGGCTGAGCAAAATGGTTAGTATTTAATGACTTTAGGACTTCGTTGTGGTGACCTTGTTTCCAGAAAAAAAAAAGGAAAAAACGATGATCAAACAGAATTTTCATATATCATTCACACTCATTTCTTTCACGGGATCATATGAACCCACAATTGACCTGCTCCCAACGCCAGTGGCTTCAAAGCTCAGTTGGTTAGAGCATCGCACGGGTAATCGCGGGGTTCAAACCCCGTTGAAGTCCTGAATTTTTTTTTTCAGGCTTCTTTTCGCAATTGCATAAATTGCGTTCACAACTGCGAGGATCATTCTTCATTTGATTTCATTTCCGCAGTTCATATATGATTCATTTCATATATCATTCACAGAAGTGAATTAACAAGACAGTTGCCGCCCGCTGCCTTTCGCTCTTTGTTTAACTGACTCATCATGAAATTATCAACAGCAGTTTTCCTGCCTGCTCGAATTTAAAAACACTAAAAACGTAATTTATAAATTATTACTAGCGTCACATCAAATTTAATCAACACTGTAAGTACATGTTCTAACTGTCCAGGGAGACAAAATGTCACTAATACTCGATGAACACGTTTGTTTGGAACGATTATGAAATTAAGAAACATAATCACTCTTTTGCCGAGTATCAACAAATTTCCCTTGCTTTTGTATAATGAGCTTGTGTTTCGTCGTTAAATTAAGTGCTTGCCGTATTAGCTCAGCGGTTGAGTAGTCTTTTGGGGCATATTATGACTGAGTGAATAATTCCAACAGGAAGTAGAGTGTTTTTGCTACTTTCATGCTGCCCTCATGCCACTAAATTTAATCTGCGGATACCAAAACAACATTTTTTCGGTGAAACTCAAGACAATATTCGACAAGGCTGCCTCAAAAAGCTTCCGTCTCCGCTTAGAAGAATTTATAGAACACTCAATTCTATATTGGTTCACGTACCAAATCTTGACTTTTATTTTACACGACCCATGACGCAGATACCGTAAGTAACGTTTCATTAAGACGGCACAAGAAGTGGGCGAAAATCTCAATGTTACTGCGCTTCGTTGTCACACCGTGACAAGTGGAATCATACGTCTGATTGAAAGCTCAACTTGAGGGAAGATATCTAGGGTTCCTTTTCGTGCACTGGACATATATGACGTAAAACCACAAAACAAAACGTACGTAAGATTCAATACAATAACAATTACGATAAGCAATACCAGAGGGCCACTATAATGAGGAATGAAGTTAAGATACTGTTGCGTCTTGTTCAAGAAACAAGGCGTTCGGATAAGTTCTTTTGTTTAGTTAGTAAGATTGTTTGGTTGATCCCAGCTGCTTTAATATACCGTGCTGTCCTTACACCAGTAATTTAGATTAATAGTTTGCTTCATGAATGATCTCTGAAAAAAGAAAACAATTTGAATAAAGCATTTATTTTAAACTCACGTAAATATACACATTACAGTTTTCAGAACAATGATATATTTATTTAGCTAAAATACAAGAGTAAAACAAGCATTAGAAACTGTATGAACAAAGCTTGACGCATATATCTGCACATTGTTTTGCAGATAAGAGACAAATCATTATAAGGCCGTATAAGGAACAACGCTGCACATACCACACTGGCAGTCAATGCTGCGGGGGATATGTCGTCGACTTGCCAGCATTAAAAACATGCTGCAGGGGGCGCATCGTGCTTAAGAGTATGGCTCAATATTTATGTCGCCGCCGCAAGACTAGGACATGTGGACGGTTGTTGTACGATCGTAAAAGCCAGAGATGCTGCTACCGTCAAGTGATCCCAAGGCGAAGCAAATGCAGACGGCGACGCTGTGGTCGGAATCGCTACATCACCTATTTTCGAGTCATTTCCAGATCTGTACCTTGTCGACAAACGTACAAGTGTGGTGGAGTTAGTTTTGATACAAGTACCCACAAGTGCTGTTCTGGTCGGTTGATGTCCATTCACTATCCTTGCAACAGGGTGCGCTGTGGTTATTCGCACCCAAATCCTCTGACCCACCAATGTTGCAATGGTCGAGTCATACCTGGACGCTTCCCTTGTGCACAATCTCGATGTGGTGGAATAAGTTTTAATCCACTGGCATATAAATGCTGTCAGGGCAGACTGGTTTCCATTCACTCGTCCTGTGCCCCGAAAGTACCTTGCGGACGTTCATTTCTAGATCCTCACAGTCAAAAATGCTGTAACGGACAAGCTATTCCCAGAATTTCACCTTGCATACCCTTCCTGTGCGGTGGCTTAAACTATAACCCACATACCCACCAATGCTGTAATGGAAAGATCTGTTCCAGGTTTCGCCCATGTCCGGTCATTAATCCTTACACACAGCTTTGCGGTGGCAACTTCACTGATCCTTCCCGTCAACAGTGGGGTTCCTGGAAACGTCTTGGCGCCTTCAACGGCACAGTGCTCAAGGTGCGGTCTTTCGTTCTACGTTCCTTCCGGTTTTCAGTGTTGTCACGAACGAATAACCCCTGCGTTTGTCCGGTGTGGTGTACCCTCTGCTTATTCCTAGAGAACGTTCAAGTCATGTCTCTGTTATCATTAGTTACAACTTTGTCTTTGCATCAAACAGTCTATGTAAGTCAGGCCATTTTAGGCAGCTTTGTGCAATATACACATTCCTATCCGCTACCCGCCTAGATTAGCCTTAGCTATTTGCGGGTTAGCGCTGTTTTGTATTATGTTGTTAATTTTAATAAACTTGAACTTGAACTTGAACTTGAACCCAACTACAATTTGTTGATTGCTCGAAGGATAGATCATTCATTAAGGTGAAGCCCGAAACACATATTTTTCTTGGTTAGAAAAAGACATTGATTTTATTGAGCTATTTGTTTGGTACAAGGTCCGGGAAAAGCCTTTTCTCATACATGTTCTTATAGGTTGGTGCTAAATGTAAGCTGCAACTTGTTCAATCAATTTTATGAAATCAATATGAGGTGCAGCTTTCAAAATCACTGAAAATTTGAATTCGTCAGTAACAAAAATTAGTGTGAAAGCGAACAAAACAAATTCTCAGGAGTTTAAAAAAAATGTAGCAATATTGTCTTGTCGGCCCACATGCTAATTAACGAAGTAGACTCAGCCATAGCCTGCGTATAGACTTCTCCTATTTCCTTTGTTGCACGCGGAGAAGGGTTTCCGCGTGCAACAAAGTCTGCTCGGAGGCTGATCAGCCATTCCTTCAGTGCGAATGAGCGAAGCCCGCGAAACTATGCTTTCGTGAGAAGCGCTGTATACTCGCCGGGATGCACTGTTCACGCGTGCATGTTCATGATCAAGTTTACCTACTCTATATATTACCCCTTAGAGAGAAATAAAAGGCTACTCTTGCTCCAGTGATTCTTCGCCTGGACCACATGAAAGCTAAGTGGATAACCACTGATATAATACACCCACCGCAAGATATTTCGGTTCTCAAGAGTACGATTGGGTCCCTTAACCCATTGGCACCCGTGCCGGCCAAAACCGGCCGCGCAGAACCACGTCCCTTGTACCGCTTGTGACGTCATCAGTTTTAATGCTCATGGACAACTTTTGCATGTAGCATGTGTAGGGGGAAGAGATCTTTCAAACCATACCCAAATGAAGACGATTCCGTCCAGCAGGCCGGAGAAAACGCGATAAAACCAAGCGTGAAGTTGAGCCGAAAATTTGAATGAAAATATTGTTCCACTACCCACCTGCACTTCCTTCCACCTAATCCTATGATCCTAAAAGTTTTCCACAAATCGTTTCCCACCGAAAGGAAACCCAGGAAATGCCCAGCAAGAGAACAAGAAAGCGAGGCAAGAAAAGTGAAAGAAAAGGGGAGGAGAGAAAGCGAAAGGTAGAAGGAGAGGGGGCGGCGAAACTTTTCAACCCAAATGTTGCTTTCTGCGCATGCCCGATCTTGGAAAGCAATATTAAGCATCAGGAACAAATGTCGCGATGAACTCCACCAGTAAACAGAGTTTTGGTAGTTTTAGTTCTTTTTGGCTAGAATCTGGCCAGAAAACGGCTCAACGAGCTTCAAAAGGTGTTTTTTCGGCAAAATGCTCGGTAGTCAATGGGTTAATCAAAGAGTAAGAAGTAATACATCACTACCTCATTTGGATAACCCGAGTCTTCAAAGGAAATATAGCAAATTGTACTTAGCGTCTCTTGTTTTATTTAATCCTTGGTTGGGCGTATCATACAATAGTTTCTTCGCCCCCATAGTCCTATATAAACCAACGGCCGGCGGACACCGAGGTTATTTTCAAAACTTTCAGCGCCGTAAGTTTGAAACAACGAAACCAACAGGTCTGGGTTTCCAAACAATGTGCGCTAAATTTTCGAATTATCGAAACCATTGTAAGACAAACGAGGGATGATACTACTTCTACTGAAACCACAGGTTGAGAGAAAAACGAGTCAGTGAATAGGTAGACTTTTGCGTTGCAATCATTGGCAGAACAAAAACGGGTGAATTAAGAATTGTCACAATTAAAGCTATATTGAAACTAAAATGGGTGAACCACCAATTTTCGCACTGTTAAGACAGCTGTTCGAGAGCAGACAGTTGACTAATTGCTTGATTTTTTTTTTCGATATTTAGCTAGTTAGCTTCATAGTTTTCATTAAGCCTTCCGGCCACAGTGTTGCCATCATCCTTTCTTCTTCTTTTGTCTTTTTATTTTATTCTGTTTTGCTTGCATCTCTGATTGCAATACTTAGAACAAAAATGATAAAATATTTCAAGCACTGGGACGGTAAAAATGGATGAACCGATTGATAAATTATGCGCCACGTAAACCACTGGAAAACCTTGCGAGCAGAGTCTTCCTTTTGCCTTGTCAGAAAAGCAAAGACAGAGGGAGACTCTGCAGAAGCCGTGTATTTTCTCATTTGAGCATGCGCAACGGTTGCTAAAATACTTATGACGAAGGAGGCTTGAAAATGACGGATTTAGATTCAATGATTAAAGCGCTTAGATTAAGTTGGTTAAAGAGAGTCTTCAGCTCAAATAAAGTTACGTGGAAATCTTACCTTCGATATATTTTAAAAGACTATGGAGGTTTCCTTCTTTTTAGTTGTAATTATAACATTAAAGATCTTTCAATAAGTTCTCAGTTTTATAAAGAACTAATACAATGGTGGTCAGAATTCCGAGACATGTTTGCAGAGGAAAAGGATTGGCGCTATATAATTTGGAACAACCAGGAAATACGAGTAAACAATAAACCAGTTTTCTATGAAAAGTATGTTACATTCGGAATCCATTGTGT
>JAEMWC010001365.1:100000-115000 GCA_016490735.1 Pachyseris speciosa | reverse complement strand
GAGATACTTGATTGTATGATAAATGACGAAATTCCATATATTACCTCAAGGATAGCTGGCCTCGATTTCATTTTCATCAAAACGGTATCTTTTGCCTGACATAATTAGTCTTCCTGAATTAAAATTAGTAATATCTGCAACCTATCAATATTTTGGAAGCTATATTCTTTCATTAGCACAAGCATTCTTGGAAAGGAAAATCCGAGGTTTCTTCCAACAGGAGTGAAACCTATGAACTTTCTAGTTCGGATGTTCTCCTATGAGCCACAGGATACTAACCTGAGCAAGACCATTAAACGAACATAAATGTGACAGACATACTGCCTATACCACTTCTAGCTATCCTGATACTGTTATAAATTGAATTAAATTAAACAAAGCTCATGTTGAGAATGAAGAAGACATTTTTCTTCATAAAAAATGGCGTCTTCCAGCCTTTTTATGCACGAAAGCTACTCATAAAAGGTAAAATTGTTGCGGAAAATGGTCAAATTCAGCTCACAAGTAACTACCATACACTATGGCACCGACAAAACGAAACAGATGGATAAACCCAGCCCTACATAGCTATAGAGACGTCGATATGTGCTACAAGTAGAGCCTCGGGTTAAATAGAGGCGGTGGAGTACATACGTTTTGTGCATAATGGTAGCCCCGTGCCATTTATCCTAAATCCTCCGTAGGTTTGGGAGCCAAATGCCTCATTTGCTTGGACAAACCAAGAAATAGAAGAATTCAGTATCCGTAACGACTAACGAGTGTTCGCGTCCTGCCCCGCGGGGATCAACTTGGCATTATCGTAATTATACACCTCTCCAAAAGTCAATGACAGTTTTTCAAGTAAATCAAGTGAGAAAGGATATAAGCTCACGATATTAAGTAAGACACAAAATCGGATATGAAGGATTTCCAAGAAAAATAGTCACTTGAAATAACATTAAAAATTTCAGAAAGCGGCCTTAAAAACTTGTAACTTGATTAACCTTTGATGTTTAATGGTTTGTATTGTGACCCATAAAGTAGAAATGTAATAGTTATGGCTTCTACTTAGTTCTAGATAACGCGATAGTTTCTTAAGGTCATCAAGCTGGATCAATTGGAACGTGATTGGCCGTCGTAATGAGAGTGTTTTAGGCGGTATTAATTGCAAGATTGGTTTAGTTGTTGACGTAGTTTGCGGAGAACATTCATCAAACGAGTAAAGTGTTTTTTGACAGTGAAAAGAAATATACAACAAAATATGAAGTCTACTTGTAGAAAAGGAATAAAAAGAGCAGAATTTCTCAGAACTTTGTGTGTATTCTTTGCAACTTTATATTTGCGCTAACCTCAGTTAAATAATAGTTCATACTGAATATAGACTGGCATAACTGGATCATTTCGTCGTATTCTCCGCAATATGTTTGCCAATAAGAAAAACATATTGCTTGTAAATATTATAGTGATTCTATCTTTTGTTGACGTAGATCTTGGTAAGAACGTTTCAGCGGAAACAAGTGTTTGCTGATAACTTTTGGCTAAATCGTTGAGTTTGAAACAACAAGTAACAGTTTTGATGAACCTGCGACAAAAAAGGTTGCTTTCGATTTTAATTATATGCTAAATTATTCCACTCTTAAGATTAGCTCAAGTCTGATCTATGGACACAAATCAAATTCCTGTGAAACATAAGAAACGTGAAACGAACTTATGCAAGCAAGAATCACGTTTCTGCATGACTTTATCAAATAGTCATGAATAGTTTAACACCCAGGGCCCAGTTGCTCGAAGCATGGTTAGCGCTAACCGGGGTTAAATACCATGACGACCAATAGGTTTTAGTACATCTTAACCAATGGTTAGCGCTAACCATGCTTCGAGCAACTCAGCCCTGACGTCTCAAGATCGCATACTACATTATGTATTTTCAAAATGTTTGGTCATTTTATTAAGGACTTTTACATTTGTAGTTATTTTTGACTGTTTCTAATACATTATTGTTCTTAAAAAAGACGCCGCTTTACCACCCAGTGCGCCACATGCCGACTACAGAATATTTCCCTCTTAAACCATCTCTTTTGTTGACGCGAATGATTCAAAAGGCTGTCGTTTGTGAAAGTGCTTTTTGAGTGATTATTAACGTAGACGTCTGAAACAGTCAAGAAACAACATATCGAAAAACAGGCCCTCACATTTTCTTTTTCTTTGCCGAAATTTAAAAAATAAGGAGTGGTGTTACAATACAATACAATACAATACAATACAAGTGTGGTTGTTCCACTCTTGACTAGCAAATTTCTTTGGTTGCATGTAGGCATATTTTGTAAATGGTAGAATTAACAAAAGTTAACAAAAATTCATCTGAAATGGCTGTTTCCGTGAGAGGGCGTATTACTTAAAAGGGAAATATCGTTATATTTCAGATCAATAGCATCATTTACTGACTATTATATTTAATTTTAAAAATGACTATGGAAAAGGAAGGATATAGCAACAATATGAAAACTTTTCATTCTATCATAGCTTTAGAAATGGAATATAATCTCATATACTGGTTTCGCGATTAGACGCGGAACAGGTTTCTCATTTTTCACATTAACTGCGGTCAATAGATGACATTACATGTTTGAATAAATATTGCACGTTTATTCTTAAATATAGACTCAATAAATTAGCTAATTGACAACGGTGGTTCATAGATACGAGGTTTATGTTTAAGTGTTTTGTCAAGTTTCACAAGTGTTACGATTAGATGTTATCGAAAGAAGCAAAGGTTAGAGGGGGGACCGTTAGTCATAAAAAGACGATCTAGCCACATATATAAAATTTGGGTAACTAGTACAATACAAACATTGGACAAAAATAATACGGTTCTTAATCTTTTTACGCTCAATGACGTTTTTCGCTAGAGTGAATTAATACCAACCCAATATTCAAGCACAGAGTTCTTCAACGTGTGGTATTTTCGGCGTAGATTCAGTATAACTGGAGTAAAGACAGTATAAAAAGGAGTGGTTTTTGGGTTCAAAGCCACATTGCAACCTTAGCGGCCCTAAGTCGAGATGGCACGATTTCTTTGTGCAGCCTTACTGGTCTTTGCCGCTTTTTCTGCTCTGGTAGTTAATGCTGAAGACAACAAGATTTCGTCCAACGAAGAATTGGAAATCAAAAGCGATGAACCAGCTCAAGACGACGAAGAACTTCTTTACGACCGTTTAACAGAAGAACTGCAGGATGGTAGGAGTTCAAACATTACTGTGATTATTCTTTGTTTTCCAATTCAATGCAAACCTGTACCTTACACACACGAACCTTTTCAAGTTTTTGTTTTCCAGTTTTTGATGAGGTTTGAGGGCGGGTTGCTCTTTATCATGCATAAACATAATAGCGTTCTGAAACGGATTTGACCCGAACTATTTCTTGTTCTAACGGTTAGTCAATCTAACGTTAGTAACGAAGGGCCTACTCTGCTGAAAAGGTTTCTTGACAATCTCTCTTGCCAAAATTTTCAAGTATTATTTTTTTGGCATCTCTTGCTCGTTATCACGCTGATTTTGCAAAATATCAAAGAAATCCATTTCTTTCTTCACAAAAAATGTACGTCATGTAGGCTCTGATGCGTCACCGTGATTAGCGCATGTGACCTACAGATCGCATCGACGTCAGGTCTTCTTTCAAGTGATTCCGAAGAAGGACAGTGCGACATTCCGAAACGCCCATGCGTGAAGTAGCAGCATAGCACAAGAATCCAGCGCTGAAGATGCGATTAACTGATGTTTCCGCTGTAGCGACGCAAGCACAAGAGCGCTTATTCAGTTTCGCTGTGAAAACGGGCTTAACGCAAGCATAAGCATAAGCGCAAGCACAAGCGCAAGGATCAAAATTTTTCCTTTCCCTTGTGCTTGCGCTTATGCTTGCGTTCGCTTGCGTAGTGTTCGTTTTCACTTGGTATAAGCTACTCATACTTGCGCTTGTGCTTGTGTCGTTAGTGAAAACCACGCTTTAGTGTTGTTATAGAAGAGTTCATAACTTTATTTACCGCAATTGACGCTACTAAATGTATTAAATTTCTGTTGGTTGTCGCCTTGCTCAGAGGCAAATGTTCTCTCTTCGGATATTCTGATTTTTTTTTCCTTTCCCCAGAAATGGCTACCAAACGATTACAAATCCTAAGATGATCTGCAAACCCTAGAAAACTTAGAGTAGTTCTTTTGCTCATCTCCGCAGTTTCTGTGCTATTTAATTAATTTTTGTTATTTAATTGAAACAGATTCCAGCGAAGATAAAGAAGACGAAGATAGTGAGGAAAGACCTGCCGATAATGAGTCACCTGCAGATGATAATGAAGGTAAAATATTCTCATAAAACTTCTCCTTTGAAATTTCACAAAAGTTAGCAGACGTAACATAAATGTAAAACAGCGAGTGTTGCATACGTTTAACTATCTATCTGCTTGAAAGTATCCTAAAGAGCTTTCGAGCTGACAAAAGTTTCGGAGGAATTTAAGCTATCGTGTCAAATTTATTAAGTGTAACAACCACTGTCATTTCTTCTTTGAGTAGGTACGCCTTCGCTTAGTACATTCAACTCATTTTGTGTCATTTTACAACATTTTTGAAGGGTCGCCAGTGTCATCGGATTTCCACTCCAATTTCCATTTTATTTCATGCATTTTTTCCCACTGGAAACAAACATTTGGTTTTTCTGTGCTTCAGATTTCAACGATGACAAAGAAGACGATAGACCAGTAGAAAGTGAGGAGAGTGATGCCGTGGAAGACTCATCTTTAGATGATGAGGATGAAGGTAAAAAAAGCACGCTGAAGTAATGCAAAAAAAGAAAACGATTGTTTACTGAATATGTACTTTTAATGCGAAAGTTAATCACAATTTGCGGAACTCATCCAGTACCCTTTGTCGGTAATGTACTTGTTAATTAGAAGTTTCGAGTTAAACTTGAAGAATTATTTCTTTCACGATGTCTTCCCAACAAAGGAATCTTTATCTTGTTACGCTGATGGAAATTCTGCTTTCAAATATCATAGACAATACAGCATAATTTCACCCGGATCTGCTTGACGAGATTGGTAGAATAAAGAGATATGCTATATAAATCGCTCGTTGTACTGACGATTCTGATACTAAAAGTTCATTTTGCTTATGTAACACTGAACTTCCTTCAAGCTAAAAAAGGTTTCCACCAAATCATAATATGTGAACACTGAGTTATCACATAAGTTTAATTATTTCTAGACAAAGAAGAAGTTCTCCTTTCACATTCACCAAAATTTAAATATTTTGCCCTTTCGCCTTAAGATGTCGTTTCAAGTATATTGAGGTTCCCCCCGGAGGGGCTCCCCCTCGGGAAGGATCCCAACCAGTATCATTTCTACTATGATAGATATGTCATCGTTTGCTGCAATTGTGATGTGAAAACAGTTTTATATAATTGCCAGTCTACTTCGCAGTTTCTTTCTACCGTGTAACAACTGCCTCTGTAGTTAGGCTACAACAAATTATAAGAGTAGCGGAAAGCCCTAAGTATGAATAATAATTGTTGCTGACTGATTGAAAACAAACTCATTCAGGGCACTGCTTAGCAATCTAGAGACGAGTGATTACACAGAGATAACAAACTAAAACGATAAACAATTAGTAATGCGGGCAAATTTCACTGAGTATTTGTGGATTTTCTCCACTTTAGAATCAAACGAAGACGACGGGGATGAAACTGCTTTTCCTGAAGACAGTGAAGAAATTGATGAAGATGAAGACGAGGGTAAGGAATTCCAAGATAATCTAGCTAATGATACTGTCCAACTTACTGTATTTTCAAGCTAACTTCAATGTCACTAGTAATAGTTCACACTAAAACTGCCCCCGCTGTTAAGAATAATAGTACATTTTATATCGCTGTTTTCTTATATTTACACCGTTTATTGCTTGTAGGAAAACTTTCATTTGCATTTATTTGTCATTCTCGCGGAAAGGTGAGAAAACCAAAACACAATCAACTGCACGAGAATAAATGCCACGTTTCTCGAAAAAAATTAATTCATAAAATGAGCAAGCATTCTGAAAATAGTACATTTTGTGTTGCCGTTTACTTATCCTGTACCGTTTGTTGCTTGTGGGAAAAAGTTCATTTGTATTCTTTTGTCATTCTCGCGGAAAGGTGACAAAACCAAACAGCAATCAACTCCCGGGAATCAACTGCACAAGAATAAATTCCTCTTTTCTCGAAAACAGAATTCATAAGGCGTTCTGAAAAATTTCCTAACCTCTCTACGCTCGAGAATGACAAATAGATGACTGACAAATTCAAAGTTTTCCTTCGAGCAACAAACGTTATAAATATAAGTAAACAGCAATACACAATGTATTATTCGAGCTACAAACTGACTGATAGGTCTCTTGAAATGTTGCGCGACTGGTTTTCACGCTTCACAGCTGACTTCGAATTCGGCTGTAGGTCTTGAACGTCTACCAAAGCTTAGTTGTTGACTGAGTCTTTCAGTCCCTGAAAGTGACTTGTGTCTGACAAATCGTAATTTTGGAATAAGTTTTACGCCGAGTCTTTCAGAATGGAAAAGATTTGTGTGCCTGAGTCTTTCAGCTGAGCTCAGTCGCTGGAAATGACTTGTACCGGGTATGTTTCTATCTCACAGTTCGCAGTTCTCCAATCCCGCAAGCTTGAGCTTCAAATGCCGCAAGGTTTCTTATTCCAAAAGTGTAACCGTAAATTCCTTCAAGCCTTCTCTTAAACTTAAAAAAAATCAAAATCCAAAACCTCGCTTACCTCGACAAAATATGTGCTTTATGGGCTTCTGGTGTTCACAAATGCCCTGATCCCGCCTATATTTAAAGCAGTGACGTCTTCATTACCCACAACTCCGTTCGACTATTACTGATGCACGTCATCAACTCCCAGAACCTCAAGCGCGCTCAAACGGTTGAAACGTCACCAACTCCCAGAACCTCAAGCACGCTCAGTTTAGCCAACTCGAGATTTCGTCCGGAATATAGACTATATTGTAATACTGTAATTAATTTGTATATATACGCGCGGAATACAATGGTACAATGATGCCTCCCCCCCTGCGGGGGCAATTACTGTAAAACAAGCCCGCGTCTTTTTGTTGGCTTTATCAGCATAACTGAGTGTTGCGTTATCAAACTGATACCGAGCTCTTAAAGAAGCATGGTCACGGTCTTTGGATTTTGAAAAGTTTAGCCTTGATTTTTCAAAAAGGTCATTCGTAATCCGTTTCAATCTTCTCCATCCTCGCCATATTTGCATTTATTCTTGTCTCTTTGGTACTTATCTTCCCTGACAAATTGTTATTTCACCGTTTCCCACCATTTAAAAGCATTTTGTATGTCTCTAATAATGACCCAAACTATCGTGACCGTGCTCCTTTAAAAAAATGTTTTTTCTCCGCCAGATTCTGACGAAGATAACGAGTATGACGAACGTTCGCCTGAAGAAAGCGAAGACAATCCTGATGACGAGACCAGTTTCAACGATGACAATGAAGGTAGCGATCTGCGACATAAGTAAACATTTTCTAAATTTAACCGCCCCCCCCCCCCATTAATGACATTCAAAAGAGCAGCCCCCCCCCCGCCCCCTCTGTGTTTCTATAAAACGCAAATCAATTGGCGCTGATCCCATGTATGAGCGAGCTACAATTATATTGCTACGGTATCACGTTTGATTATGGAAGAAACTGATATATGATACTTGAGAGGGGGAAATCAATTTAGCCATTTGGGAAGAGCAAATTTTAGAAAAATCTAACAGGCCCGGTCATGGGTTTTGGGTATACGGTATCTAAAGCCGTTTTAATTCAGGTATATGGTATTTTTATGTTACAATTCGGGTATCAAGTATCTGGTTTTTCCCGAATTTTAGATATTCGGTATACAAACAAGGATTAAATGCTTCAAGAAAATTTCAGGTATTAAGTCAGTATCACAAGTTTCACAATTTTAAGGTATATTGGTATCTGATGGCGAAAAGGCGGGTATATTGGTATCCCACTATCCCCCTGGCAGGGCCTGATTTAAAGAGAAGACACTAAAAATATGGAAAAATGGCCTCTTAAGAGCCGTTATGCTAGTAAGAGGAGTTTATATGAATGCTAGTTGAGATAAATTGTCTTTATTGTGTTCACGCCCATCACCGGTCAATACTTGTAGCAATACACAATCAAAGTTTTCGAAATTATTGTTCAGTTCAAATGGAAAGGTGTCTTCAAAATACAGTAGCAGTGTTGATGAGGTCTTTTTCTCTTTGCAGACGAAAATGACAGTGGTGCGAAAAGGTCCCTTCTCAGATGTGGCCTCCGCCCGTACCATCGCTTAAACCAACGCTGCTGCGCTGCAAAATTTGTCTACAATCGAAGGAGTCACAAGTGCTGCTTCAATCAAGTGATTCCTAATAGCGTCAAGTGTGCAAGGCTGCGTTGTAGACAGATTGCATACGTTTCACACGTTCAACAGTGCTGCAACGGTCGAGTTATTCCCAAAAGTGTTCCATGCAGACCATTACCCCCAAGAAGATGCGGTTTACGTCCCTACAACTTCTTGACAGAAAAGTGCTGTTTTGGTCAAAAGCTGCCCATCAGTGTTCCCTGCAGACGACTTCAATGTAGACAGGTTGCCTATGTGTCACATACTCAGCAATGCTGCAATGGTCGAGTTATTCCCAAAAGTGTTCCATGCAGACCATTACCCCCAAGAACGTGTGGTTTACGTCCCTACAATTTCCTGACGGAAAAGTGCTGTTTTGGACAAAAGCTGCCCATCAACGTTCCCTGCAGACGACTTCAATGTAGACAGGTTGCCTATGTGTCGCATACTCAACAATGCTGTAATGGTCGAGTTATTCCCAAGACCGTGCCTTGCACTCCATTGCCGATACCTCCCAAGTGTAATAGCGTTTCCTACAATTCGCAGCTTTACAAATGTTGTTATGGCCAAATTGTGCCCATCCGAGCTCTTTGTACTAAACTACCGTGTGGACTATCCTACTACGTTCCTCTTACTCAACAGTGCTGTTATAATCGTCCGGCTCCCAAAAATGTACCATGTCCTCCATTTCCGACGAGATTCCAGTGTGGTGGCCTTTTCTACAGTCCACGAAGCCACCGATGTTGCTACGGCCAAATACTTCCCTACCGTGTTCCTTGTACCAGGCTGCCATGTGGACAATCGTACTACGTTCCATATACTCAGAAGTGCTGCAACAATCAAGTTGTTCTCAGAACAGTGCCATGCCTTCCAAGCCCTACGCCGTTCCTGTGTGGTGGTCTGAGATACAATCAGCGGGCATACAAGTGTTGCTTCAATCAGATTATTCCCAACCAAGCGCGTTGTACCAGACTACAGTGTGGCCTTTCTCTCTACGTCCCTCAGACTCAACAGTGCTGCCATAACCAAGTAGCTTCAAGAAATGTTCCATGCCCGCCATTTCCGACGCAATTCCGGTGCGGTCGTCTTTTTTACAATCCAAGACTCCACAAATGTTGCTATGGCCAAATAATTCTCTACAACGTCCTTTGTACCAGGGTGATTTGTGGACAATCAGGTTACTATGTTCCTTATACGCAGAAGTGCTGTCAGAATCAGGTTGTCCCCAGAATTGTACCATGCACGACGACGCCATTCCAGTGTGGGGGCTTACAATACAATCAACAGACCCACAAGTGTTGCTTCGGTCAGATAATACCCTACAACGCCCTTTGTAACAGGCTACTTTGTGGCAGTAGATACTACGTACCTCACACTCAGCGATGCTGTCACAATCGAATCGCTCCCAGAAATGTGCCTTGCCCGGCATTTCCGACGCGGTTCCAGTGCGGTGGCCTCTACTACAATCCTCGCCTCCACAGATGTTGTTATGGTCAAATAATTTCCCGCTTCCGTGAACGTTGTATCAGGTTGCCTTGTGGACTAACGTACTACGTTCCCCAAACTCAACGGTGCTGCAACAACCGAGCCATTTCAAAGCTTATACCTTGTTTTCCCAACCCGACTCCCGTCTTTTGTGCTGGCGTTCGCTACAATCTACAGACCCAGAGATGCTGCTATAATAAGGTAATTCCTGTTGATGTCCCTTGTACCCGGCTGCCCTGTGGACTGGCCCATTACGTCCCTTCTGTCGAACAATGCTGCCAAAATAGAGTCCAGCCCAGGAGCGTGCCTTGCAGGACTTCTCCGGGAACGTTACTTTGCGGTGGCCAACAATATGATCCAAATACCCAGAAGTGTTGTAAAACCCAAGTCGTTCCAATAACACAGCAGTGCCCAACCAATCCTAACAATCTGGTTTGTGGAAATATTGTCATTAACCCTTTACAGCAGAAGTGTTGCTTTGGCACCTCAGCGGCTCCACTGACTGCAAGCTGCGTAAGGTGTGGTGGTTTACTCTACATTCCATTGGGCTATCAGTGCTGCAACAACCGAATCGTTCTTTCTACTACTCGGTGTGTTGTTCCCTTTGTTTAGAGAGGAAACCAAATTCTACAATTCGTAGCACTTATTTTCTGTTGCTGTTCATGTACACTGATATTAAAGTAAAAGATTCGTAAATGGGGTTAAAATTAGGGATTAATAAATCTAGCTTTATTTGGTGGAAAAGTTTGGTTGCTTCGTACAAGCAACGGTAAATGTATGAGCTGAGACAGGTGCATGGTTCGTAGTGTCTTGGGATACTTTAAAGGGCACTTAGGAATGCCGCTTATTGGTACATTAAAACTGAGTTAAATTTTAGGTCAAGTCTAGGTCATTTGAATCAATACGAAGTTGGCTTCAAAATGTTTCCCTGCGTAGACTTTCAGCAGGAAGAATGAGCTATGGACGTTTTGCTTACTAAAGCATCCTTAAATGTAAGAAGGTTTTTGCTAAACATTCCCTATTATTCTAAGTTCTCATTGGAAGATGACCGGAACAAGATTAGCAGGCTTATCAATTTCCAGAACTAGGTACGTTTTAGTTTTTAACAGAAGGTATTCATGGTTAATCAACAATTCTTTGTATATTTTTGTGTGCTGAGTTTTTATTTTTGCTGTAACAAACTGGTAGTGATTTGGGAAATTATTTTCTATTAATATCATAGACAGCGGAACGAGGTTGTATTCAGGAGTGGGTGATCTAGCAAGGTTTACACATTTAGGGGCTTGTGAGGTCACCATCTTAAACCTTTAGTGTCCTTCAATAGATAGTTAAGGGGATACGTCGTTACTTTATATTCTCCACTGAGTTGAAAATCGTGTTCTATTTATAGAGAAAGTTACATAAGAATCTTTATGCTGGCCATAGAATCTTTTGTAATATTTGAGTATACTGCATACACATGCAGAGTAGACGAGTAAATCAGCATTGTGAAGTACTTTTAGTGTAACTTATTCATCATGTATGTTTTATCTTGGTGGACCGGAAGTAATGAATAAAACAAATCGCTATTAGACATAGGCGTGTTAGTGTATTTTCCTGTGTTGTTTGTCCCCAGTTATTCAACACTCTCCACCTGCAATGGGTATCGAAGCCTAGAGAATTTTTCCAGAGTTCTATTTTCCAAATCTCACTTAAACGCTTACCCCTTTACAATAATCATTTATGTTCAAAGTTCAAAAGCAAACTTCACTGTGCAACCAGTAATATAACAGGTCATAGCTACCAGAAAGCACTACTGCTTAGCTTGTTTTTTGTTTTGATTTGCTGGTGAAGAACACGACCATTCCTTTGATTTTGGTCTGATACGGTTTCAATAAGTTTCAGAGGTTAGCCGTTTTGCCTTGGTGAGGAAGAAAATTTTAATGGGAAGGTGTAGCACTGAATCAGTCAAAATGGCAGGGCGTGGTAAAACTAGGGGCGGAAATCCCCGGCCAAATTCTAGAATAATCCACCTAAGGTAGGGAGGGTTAGACTCCAACACAGCCGTATTTTTGCGTTGGTCGAATGCGAGCCCTCGTCAAGTGAAAGGTCTGGAGCGAGGGTGAAAAAGTAGAGTGAGACTTTAGGCGTGTGAGGCTCGCGCGCAAAGCGTGCAAGAATTCGCGCCTTCAGAAAACGCAAAAAACAAAACCCGACTGTTTTGCAGTCTAAGGGAGGGTGGACTGTCCATTGTAAGGGATCAGATTGCCTACCAGCCTCTCACTTGCAACAAGCTTTCCCAATGCACGCGAGCTCTCCGGGCGGTTTTCAGTCTCAGCTGTACTGGGTGGCTGTCGCTGTGTACTACCAGGATCAGGAGGGTACTACAGAAACCTGCATGAGAGCTCTGGGAGCGAGATTGGAATGAACTCCCAGAATGCATTGAAGGCATTGCTGCGCGCAAGGCTTTGATGCGAACGGAAGTGGCAGTGTTCGTGGAAGGGGGGGGGGGGGGAATCCGTGACGAGCCCAAGAACCGGGAACGAGATTGGAATGGACTCCCAGAATGCATTGAAGGCATTGCTGCGCGCGAAACTTTAATGCAATGTTCGACGATTTACAAAATGGCGGACACCTTCGAAGGTAGGCCTCGATTGGATTTTTCATTGTTGCGTTTTCAAATTAACCCTTTGCATACTGATTGGGTGCTATTTATTTCACCAGATTTTGGGTATAAATAGCCTTGGAGCTATTATGAAAGTATCTGTTGTCTTGAAATACCGGGGACTCAGGTTTAGTGTTACGTGATGCACACGAGTGGCTGTCGTTTGTCTAGTGAGTGGAATCGCTCGACTGTGGTGCGATTGTCAGTTTTATAGTGGTTTTCTGAGCCATTTTCCCCTGCAGAAGCCCCCATGCTGGCATCATTAAGCTAGAATGTGGGTAGAGGTAAGCCTTTGAAAGAAACCAGAAGTGAGAGGCGGTTTCATGTTGGCGGAGATGCCAAAGTTGTTTTGATTTAAACATGGCCACTCAAGTAATGAAGCTGTCTCTCTAGCCCTTCTCCAGAAGGATTCCAGGATCCACCAAGGCAACGTGGTCTGAGTTTTGACTCGATTAAAAAAACTAATCGGTGCAATATTTTGCTGATAGTACTGGGTGGCTCCAGACAGACAATCTCTTAGCTGTGCTGTTAATGAGAAGACACACCTGTTGGTGTAATCCACTTGTTATCATGACTTTGTGATTAAAGCTAAACAAGAAGGAAATCAAAGCAAGAGTGGTGTATTTATCAAGACATATATTTCCAGCTAGTATGTTAAGGGTTACGAAAAGTTTTTGATGATTGATTCCCTGGTAGAGTCAATGATGGAAACGGAATCTTAGTTTCCTCTTTCACTGCATCGACTTCTAATTAATGGATTAAAAGATCTGAGGAGTTTTACATTCGGTTCGATTTCCAGGGATGGTCATTTCTATTTCTAATTTAGTCGATCGTGATCAGAATGGTAAAAGAGAAGACTTCGTCGTCGTCTTCCAAAGAATCCGCTCCGCCTAAGGCAACTATCAAGCGGTTGAGTGAATCTGAAAGGTACGTTATGTAATGTAGACATCACATTTGGTACTTCGGTACACTGCTATGCCTACGAGAATCCAAGGTGAAGTATTTTGAACTTGATGAGGTCGTACCATTAGATGTATACTTTTGATCATTAACTGTGTTAATTAGGCTTATGGTGAACGAATCTGGAGAAGATTCACAGATGTGATTTCAAGTGAAGTGTTGTAAGTAACCTGAAGCTGAAGTAAACGAGTCAACCAAAATCTCTTATGTAAAGCCTGTTATGTCGTTATGTTCAGTCTGTTATGTTGCTTATATGTCTTTATGAATTTCTCTTCACACTGCAAACATAACGTCCTTTTTATGCTCTGATAACGTTCTTTTTAAGTCATTATGTTGATGATGACGATGTGGTTATGGCGCTAGAGTGAACCAGGTTTCACATTCAACAACAACAACACTTTTAATAAGCTTTATTTAACACGGGGTTCTGACCTTTAAGGGTTCTAGTGCTCATCAAACACTAGCCTGCGAAGCAGTATGTTTTTGCTATTGGCAAACATATTGCGGACACTAGGACGAAATGATCCAGTTATGTCAGTCTATATTCAGTTTGAAGTATTATTTTGCCTGAGGTTAGTGCTAATATAAAGTTGCAAACAATACGCATAAAGCTCTGAGAAATTCTGCTGATGTTAGTCTTTCTTTACAAGTAGACTTCATATTTTGTTGTTTGTTTCGTTTCACTGACAAAAAAATTTAACTCGTTTGATGATTATTCTTCGCAAACTACGTCAGCAACTAAACCAATCTTGCAATTAATACCGTCTAAAACACTCTCATTACGACGGCCAATCACGTTCCAATTGATCTAGCTTCATGTAACGTTTAATAAATGTGCAGGAGTCAGTGTTTTATCAAGTTAAAAACACGAGGCGCAGCCGAGTGTTTCAGGACTTGATAAAACACGAATTGCGAATTTATTGAACAGCTTAAAAAGCTTTACTGTACATCCATCCATTCTTACACTAAAATTTAGATTTTGGGTTATTTTGGCCTAGAAAATCGGACGTAACATTTAGCCGTGTCTTTATCAGATATAGAGACACTCATTAAAAATTAATTTCTTTTGTAATTCCTTGATGAATTATTAAGGAGTTTTTCAAGACTTTAAGAAACTTTCGCGTTATATAAAACTTATCAGTAACTATTACATTTCTACTTTCTGGGTCACCATGAAGCGTTAATCTTCAACGGTTAATCAAGTTACAAGTTACTAAGGCCGCTTTCTGAAATTTTCAAGGAACAATACTCGGCCCAATCTTATTTTTTATCTATATAAATGATATTTCGGCAAACATAACATTAATAGTCAAAATCTACGCCGATGACACCAAAATTTATCGCACGATCAATGAGCCTGATAAGGATATACCAGCCATACAGCTTGACTTGAATAAATCAAGCGATTGGGCTAACAAGTGGCAGTTGCGCTTTAATCCCGAAAAATGTAAAGTTATGCGTATAACGCACAGTAGAGACAGATCTAAGCCAAGTTATTCCCCAGGTACGCAACTAAAA
>JAEMWC010001365.1:87500-95000 GCA_016490735.1 Pachyseris speciosa | reverse complement strand
ATGCATCTGACTTTGGGATATAGCTTTCTGAAACAAGATGGAAGAGTCTTCTTGACCTGTTGTCGACTAGGCCACACAATTAAGACTGACAGTTCCTTCGACAGAAGCTTAATCCAAGTGATAAAAATACTACTGACAGTGGATGCTGACACATGGAATCTGAACCCCAAATCAATAGTTAAAAAAGCTAGCCTAAGTTTCATTAGAGTCAACAAAAACTCCTGCTCGAGCCTAAGCTTCCTTTCAGGCCTAGGTCTTCCTTTGGCAAAACCAGTTGCTAACTCGAAAGGAGAGAGAGGTTGAGGTGCTTCTTTCGTTGTCTGCTTTCCACCCCGCCAGTATTGCATAGACCGTGCCTTTTCACTCAGATAATCGAATAAAAACTGGAATGTTTCAGGTGAGGGCAAACCTGTGTACACCCTAACTTCCAGTTCTCTTGTTAGCTGTTCATACTGCATAGGAACTGAAACGGAGTAGTCCGTAGCGGTTTCCATCTCTTCATCAGTTCCCTCATTATCATCATTCATGGGCTCCTGCATCATTACACTCCTCGAGGTTGGGCGCGAACAAGCATTTTGAAGAACCAGCTTCTTGCAACTTGTTCGCTTTCCTTTTCTTAGGCGACTTTTTTTGGAGGTAATCGGAGACAGTCATAAAAATCGACGGATAATCCGTTTTAGGGTCTTCAGGAGTTCTTCGGCCCAGAGGAAAATGATTTGAACAGACGAAAGTACCACAAGCACCAGGGGAAGGATTGAATACATCACCTCGAGTCTTCGCTACTTGCTTTCGCCATATTTCTGCGAGTTTTGGATCAACAGGCCACTTGTGAAACGATAAATTATTCACATGGGATCTAACATAAACGAGATCAGGATATCTTTTGTCATTATCGCAAAATCCTACCGCACAATGAGCGTGTTTTGGCATAACAAAAGATTAGTCAGCCGTGTTGCCATTTGCAATTTATCCTTGGCCGCGCGCTCGCCCCAGTAGTTTTGCACCCCCGGCAAAATGGCGGCGTTAACCTTGAAAGGGTCTATTGCGAATTGCCCCGTTCGAAATTTTCGCTTTGTTTATCAAGTAACTGAATCAACTATTATTTTCCTATAACATTGGCAATTTCAGCTTTAAGGAAAAGCGAAAATTATGTCTCTAGCGTTAATATAAATAAAGTTATGAGCCGACAATCATGATGTAATGCTATTATTCCACCAAGATCAGAGGAATCGACCTCCTGCGCGAACTTAAAGCTCGATAAAGCGTGTCCAAATTAGCATTTGTAAACAAGAGAATTAGGAGATTGCCGCGTTCGAAATTTTCGCTTTGTTTGTCAGATGACTGCAACAACAATTTTTTCCATAAAGTGGACAAATTCAGCTTTAAAGAGAACCGAAAATTTTGTTTCTATAGTTAATATACAAAAAGTTATGGAATTGAGAACCACGTAATTTTGCGGTCTCAAATGGCTCTTTTTCTGTCGTTATGCCTAGTATAGACTTTATCATAATATTTAAAACCGTGTGGGTAAATGAATGCCTCTTAGAATGCCGAGTGAAGGCCAAAATGAGTAGTATAGGTGGTTTGCAGCCAATCTCTAGAGACACAGATAACAATGGTGAAACGAACAAATGCTGGTGGACGAACAAAAGAAGCTAATGAGAGATGTATTGTTTGCGTTCACCAGCATGGCGGCGATGACGTAACGTGCAAACCACCTATACTATGTTAAAACTTAACCCCTTTTCTGCGTTCCCTTTGCGTTCCGTTTGCGTTCCCTTTGGATTCCCTCGTCAAAAATGCGTTCCTCCATACTAATTAAGTGCCTAGGTAAAAATGCGTTCCTGCATACTAATTAGTGTCTTACTCCATACTAATGAGCGTCGCTCTAGTTCAATAGCAACAATAGACCTGCCCAAACTTGCCGATCTCTTTTTAACCCTGATTGGTTCATGCAGAATCTATTGTATCTTCCAAATAAAGCGGGTAGATTTCGAAAGCGCTATCGTTCTTGCAATCGCTTTGCTAAGGAAAATTTATATCCGACATTATCCTTCGATTTTCCGAAAGTGTTAACAGTTTCGCTTATAAAAATAAAATTCGACTTAGCTAACTTTAACTTTTCCGCTCCGTTAGTCACTAATTATTCAAAACTAGTGATCCAAACTACCCATATTTGCATACAAACTCTGAAGTAAAAAAGCTCAAGGGACAACCTTCTACCATTCAACAACGACAATAGACGGCTTAAGTTGTTTGGAACGATCAATATAATGAATTACACGTTTCTAGAGTGACAAACATAAACTTTATTGCCTTTTCTCAGGGAATACAGAAATAATACAGAAAGTGATTTGAAATGAATAAACGTCAGTCATCCTCTTGAACTTTGTGTGGAGGAAAAATCAATCGTCTTCATCTTCGCTTGGAAGATAATGACTCTTCTTAAAAGTTTCTGAATCAATGTGTTTCACTGCGTGACAATCAGCGCAGCAAATAAATCCATCCGTCGAGTGTTTACGATCAACAGGAATTTTGTATGCGCAAATCGGACAAGTCTTATAACCATCATGCCAGTGGCATCTTGGGCATTTCACTACTGCAGTTTGGTAGATGTTTCCTCCGTTACAATGGTAGGAAGAGCCTTTTCCTTGACGCAAAATCTCTGGACTTGCGCTCTCTTCAGAACATTCAACGTCTGAATTCTTCATGTTCCAGATTTGCAGGGTTTTCGGTTTCTCTGCCATCTTCAACATCACTGCTTTCGGAAACCATTTCTTCATCACCAGCCTCACCTTCTTCATCTCGATAGGCTCGTTCTTTTTCCATTAGCTCAGCCAAAATTTTCTTATTCTTTATATACCGTTTATTAATTCCTAACTCTGCCAACCCGTCTATAAATGTGTTGAGGGCGCGGGGTTTGGCAACCTCGTCGTTATGAGGGAGTAACACATATTCAACCAGCTCTGAGATGTTGGTCACTGGTATTATTCGCTGGTTTCGAAGTAACTGTCCACGAGGTGTCCAAAACAAGATATCCTTGGAAGCCGCCATGCTGTGTAATAAATCGGAGGCCTGTTGTCTGGAAACAGCTTGGGAAAGTCCTTCTAAAACATCTTTAATTCGAGGTTCTTCATTCACTTTCCTCTTCACTTGTGTTAGTGTCATCATAATCACCCTCTTCCTCTTTATCCCAATCGACTTTTCTCTTCATATTGACCAGTACTCGCTAACGACAAGAACCAACTGAACACACTACAGAGTAGTTCGCGAATTTTTATAAGATTAGGGGCCCCAAGCTAGTTACAACAGGTATCAACAAATCTTGAATAAAGCCTCCACCCTCTTGAGCAAGGGTTTGCTTCTTTGTCTTGTAAGGAATACTTGGCTCAGCAAGATTAAGAATGGCATCCTTGAATGGAATCATTTTACGCTTATCTTCTTCAGAGACTGGAATATTTCCACGAAGCACATTATAAATAATTTGCACTAATGCGTGCATCTGTTGTGGAGTGGCTGTCTCTAGGAGAAACTGACGCTGATGTTCAGGGCAACAAGTTAAGAGTTTAAGGAAACCGTGATTGTTCTTTACTACTCGAGACATGATCATAGAATGAATTAAGGATAGTAGGCGCCAGTATTTTATAGAGAGCCCAGCTCAATTTACGACCAAAGTTCAAAGTCGTCTTGGTCTTGATCCAACACAACTGTTTTACGTTTCTTCCCTGGAGGTAAACCACGAAACTGCACTTTTCTTTTTGTAGAACTCTGACCACTCCCAGCCTGAGATACTAAATCACCAATAGCTTCCCTACTTCGCTTTGCAAGCGCTGTGTTAACATGATCTCCACCCAGAACATCTTGAGCGACTTGAGCACCTGTTTGTAGTGCCTTTTTGCCGAGTACCGTAGCACCTTGTTGTAAATGAGGCGTCGCCCAGCGAAACAAACCTTTAAATATGGAACCTAAGCCATATCCCTGCTGAAATCGGGATCCGTGGAAAGCCGGTAAATTACCTCCTTTTTGCTTAGCTTGGCTTAGATAATAATCTTCATACAACTCGGTATTTGGAATGTAAAGTTTCTTCATTTCTACTCTGACGAAAATGAAGTGTAAGCAACACTTTCCCAAACTCGAATGACATACTTTCTCCAGTGTCTCGCTTTATATTGATTTCAATATAGTGATAGAGCAAAAGAATTGAGGAGGAGGGAAAACAAAAGAATTGAGGAGTAGGAGGAGGAGGGAAAACAATAGGAGGAGGAGGAGGAGGAAGAGGAGGAAAAATAATAGAATTGAGGAGGAGGAGGAGGGAAAACAAAAGAATTGAGGAGGAGGAGGAGGAGGGAAAACAATAGAATTGAGGAGGAGGAGGGGGGAAACAAAAGAATTGAGGAGGAGGAGGTAAAACAATAGAATTGAGGAGGAGGAGGAGGAGGAGGAGGAGGAGGAGGGAAAATAATAGAATTGAGGAGGAGGAGGAAAAATAATAGAATTGAGGAGGAGGAGGAGGAGGAGGAGGGAAAACAATAGAATTGAGGAGGAGGAGGAGGAGGAGGAGTGAAAATAATAGAATTGAGGAGGAGGAGGGAAAACAAAAGAATTGAGGAGGAATTGAGGAGGAGGAGGAGGAGGGAGGAGGAGGAGAAGGGAAAATAATAGAATTGAGGAGGAGGAGGAGGAGGAGGAGGGAAAATAATAGAATTGAGGAGGAGGAGGAGGAGGAGGGAAAATAATAGAATTGAGGAGGAGGAGGAAAAAAAAAAGAATTCTGGTGGCTGAAACCTATATCATTGTGAAACATTACACATTTTGTCAGTTGAAGTTAAGCTTCGATTCAGTTTACATGAGTTGGTCCTGTACTGTTTGTCAAAAGGATTTTTCCAGGAAAGATAACATGCAAAGACACATGAACAGTAAACACAGTTATTTCGGTTTCGCTCCATTTATACCGATGTCTCAAGAAAAGTGTCAGCGGTTTCAAATGCTTCACCCATTTACCTGCATGGTTGCAGGGATGACTGGCTCGGGAAAAACGTTCTGGGTGCAATCACTCTTGCAACAAGCTCAAACCGTGATCGATCAGCCACCGGAGAGAATAATCTGGTGTTATTCACAGTGGCAACCCGCTTACACCCAGTTATTGATGGTGATACCGACAATCGAATTTGTCAAGGGGATTCCGCCTTCTCTAGACAACGATTCCTATTTGGATATCAACATACGCAACTTGATTGTCATCGACGACCAAATGATTGAAGCAGGAAGTGATAATCGGATCGTGAACCTGTTTACAAAAGGATCCCATCATCGAAAGCTGAGCGTTATTTACATTGTACAAAATCTGTTTCACCAAGGCAAAGGCAACCGAAGCATCAGCTTCAACAGTCATTACTTGGTCCTTTTCAAGAATCCTCGGGATAAACTGCAGATTTTGATTTTAGCCAAACAAATGTACCCAAGACAAACTGCTTTGTTTTTAAAAGAGTACGAAGAAGCGGTGAGAAGACCGTTTTTCTTGATCTCAAGCCAACGACTCCAGATAGTTGCAGATTGCGAACAAATGTATTACCTGGCGAAGAGAGATTCGACAAAGGGTTCGAAGAGAGTAACATTTCCCAGGAACTGCTCCAGTATCTCAAGCAGCAAACCCAGATGGTTCCCCCGGTAATTCCGAAGATGCAACGCATTCAGAATAATATGGATAACCTTCTGTATCGTACAAACCTTGGAGACGACGAAAGAGCGAGGCAGTACATGCAATTGCAAAACAAGTTTTTAACATATAAACACCAGTTCAATTCCTTAACACCTGAAGCAACAATTCTGCCTCAACCCCAAGGGCGGGAACACATTTGTAACGAGGCTATGGTAAACAATTTACCAACAGTGCCACCAACTCCAGGTCAAGCGCCACCACCTGAACCAACGGCAAAGGGGCCAGCCCCACATTCCTTATCTACCACGGCAACCTCCACGCCCGCACCTCCCTCCCTCCCTCCGTCGATCTTGACACCCCCTCCCACAGTCGAAACGCTGTCGCCAGCAAGAAAGCGTAAACGCCCGCAATTAAAATTTGTAAATTACATGGACGATGAACCGAAGAAACTTTCAAGACGATCTCGACGTTTACACAGGAAGTCACCTTACAAGTATTCCAACTACCAAGAAGACGATTGATTTTTCCTCCACACAAAGTTCAAGAGGATGACTGACGTTTATTCATTTCAAATCACTTTCTGTATTGTTTCTGTATTCCCTGAGAAAAGGCAATAAAGTTTATGTTTGTCACTCTAGAAACGTGTAATTCATTATATTGATCGTTCCAAACAACTTAAGCCGTCTATTGTCGTTGTTGAATGGTAGAAGGTTGTCCCTTGAGCTTTTTTACTTCAGAGTTTGTATGCAAATATGGGTAGTTTGGATCACTAGTTTTGAATAATTAGTGACTAACGGAGCGGAAAAGTTAAAGTTAGCTAAGTCGAATTTTATTTTTATAGGCGAAACTGTTAACACTTTCGGAAAATCGAAGGATAATGTCGGATATAAATTTTCCTTAGCAAAGCGATTGCAAGAACGATAGCGCTTTCGAAATCTACCCGCTTTATTTGGAAGATACAATAGATTCTGCATGAACCAATCAGGGTTAAAAAGAGATCGGCAAGTTTGGGCAGGTCTATTGTTGCTATTGAACTAGAGCGACGCTCATTAGTATGGAGTAAGACACTAATTAGTATGCAGGAACGCATTTTTACCTAGGCACTTAATTAGTATGGAGGAACGCATTTTTGACGAGGGAATCCAAAGGGAACGCAAACGGAACGCAAAGGGAACGCAGAAAAGGGGTTAAGTTTTAACATAGTATACTACTAAAATGGCCTCATGTTAGGCGATCATGTTAGACATTACACAGAGACCTTCCTTTATAATTAAACAACATTTGATCTACAACTCAACTTAATTTTCATTCAAATTGATTTCAAGACTCTAGGACATAAAGTAGAGTCAGAGCGTCCATTTTTTATTGTTAAGTCTGATGATATTCGAGACGAGGTAATCAGTGATAACAAAAAACCAGTGATTATTCACAAAAGGGATAAGAAATAAATTGTAAAAACTAACAGACATATTACCGTTATTGTAAGGTACACCAGGTGACGGTAAACGGCCGCGGCAATGATACGCACGGTGTCAGTGGCGCCAAGAAAGAAACACACACACAGTATGACTACCACGATACAAACAGGTTTAAAGATAATACAAGGAAAGGTTTGATACAAGAAAATATGCAATGTCATACAAAGGAGACTGCAAGTCATCAGTATCGCATGCCAAACTTTCCTCTTTCTTGAGCTGGGGACTGGCAGGCGAAGCTTGACCAAAACTTCAGAGTTGTCGGGACGAAGAAAGATGGCGGCTGCCGAGGAGCAGAGCACAGCAAGGCGAAGAACCCAGTATGACTCACTCTGCTTCAACCATGTTGCGATGACAGAAAGGGCA
>JAEMWC010001365.1:67500-80000 GCA_016490735.1 Pachyseris speciosa | reverse complement strand
TAACATAGTTTGACGTGTGTGGCTCGTTATTTGGACCTTCTTGTACTGAACGCAGAAATAAAGTAATGGAAGGTAGATAAATGAACAAATTAAAAGAAATTTGAGCGTCCTATAAAACACTGAAATCACCTTGCAGTTAAGTGTTCCCAATTCCCGTGAGGATAATGACAAAAACGAATACAGTATTAGCAAGAGACTATCAGGTGAGAGAACATATCCCCGTGCCCTATGATAATCTTTTTCAATCTATTTTAAGCTTCGCGTCACGCTGTCAAAGTTATTTTTAGTCTCGGTCCAATGATCACGCAAGCAATGTCTAACGGTCATCAGTGTCGTGTCCATCTGAATAAGAAATTGAAAATTTAGCGGGTTAAGAGAAAAAAAGAAATGTTTGTTTTAAACTGCCGCACCGTTAGCATTGAAAATCATTGGCTGGGCAGGAAAATTATACGTGCTTCTCCAAAGCCGTAAAATAGAATTCGTGTCATTTTCCCGCATGAATGATGAATGATGAATGATTAACATAAAGTGCCAAGACTCGAATTTCTAACCTGTTTTAAAGTCGTTTCTCGGAAAGTGCCGAACGGATTGAAGCGAAAAGCGTCTCTCTCGAGAGGCATTTTTAAAGCGCAAGACAGCTAAAATATTTGTTTCGCGTTTGTTAGAACTTTCGCTCCAAAAATACCGGTGCAAATGTTTGTATATTTAATTTCGGAAGTGCTGTGTAATATTTACCGGACTTACTGCAACGTTTGGATCAAGAGAGGTCTCTTTGAAGAGCACTGTTTCCAAAGCGCCACGCAGGGATATTATCTTCGATGTGTTTAACCTAAGTTTACTTCGAAAATAAGTCTTGTCATCTCTCTGCATGACTTTTTCCGACTTGAGACGCGCCATGCCGTGACTGCTGACAAGAATTGCATTCTTAACACCCTCCCAAGTCGTTTCTCGAAAAGTACTGAGCGGCCTAAAGCGAGAAAAATATCTCTATTGAAAGCTCTTTCAAAGCGCCAGAAAGTTAGAATTATTCTTCCTCTGACCTTACAAAATGCGCTTCGAAAATCCCGGCGCAATGTTTTTGCATATTTGATCAGCTGTTAAAATTAAACCTCAATGTTATCATGTCATTTAAATTGGCCAATCAGGTGTCTTTCCTAAAATAGCCTCGCAGCTTGACCACGCGCTAAAATTAGATTGAAAAAGATTATCATTGGAAGAGGCCCATGTATGGGGGATGTGTTCTCTCACCCTCATAGTCCCTTGGTATTAGTTGAGTTTCTGGCCTCATATCTTCGAATGCCGATTGAACGTTGTATCACTGTTTCAGGTTATAAGAATATGTCTGTTCCGTTTAATTAGGACTATCGAGATCGTTCTGTGATGTGCACAGCAAGTCGAAAGAGAAAAGCTGAGGTCCAGGTGGGTTGTCCTTTTGCGAAACGGAAAGATGATGGTATCCAATGCTCGAAGTCTAGAGGCAGTTTATGGACGGAACGAGGAATCTAAAATTCTGACTTATGACCAACTTAGAGAAAAGTACTTATGGAGCAAAGATCACACACTATATTGGTTAAAGGAAGAAGGACTAATTGCATCGAGGCGTGCCTGTGATGTCTGTCAATCTAGAACCAATCAGATTGAAGGATTCGTTACCGTGCCCTCTTGTAAAAGCAACCACTGTTAACTACTCTAATTGTTTGGGAGGCACACATTCTAGAGAGTGCAACTCTGCTGCAAAACATATCTGACAGTTTTGTATTGAGAGAGAGATCTGGATTTCTGCAAATCACATCCCAGGGAAGAAAAATACCCAGGCTGACAGAGAGTCTAGAGCTTGTATTGATAACAAGGAGTGGAATTGTTAAGGCTAGACATATTTCAACAAGTTACAAAAATTTGCAAGAACAACTGTTGACCTCTTTCTCTTTAGGGTATTTCGCAATTGTGTCTTGTTACGCATCATGGAGACATGATGTTGGCGCAACTTATGTAGATGCCGCTTTTTCGATTACACTGATGGAGTCGAAACACGATTTCTCTGGGTTTCTCCTCATTTAGTTTAATTGTTCATTGACTGCAGAAGATAGCGTGAGAGCATAATGATTGTTCCCTTCTGGCCTACCCAGCCTTGTACATGTGCTCACAGCTGTTACACCTGACAGTGCATGTGTCGAGGACGCTTCCACAGCAACTGACCATGCTCAAATTAAAATGCCACGTAACGAGCATGAGTTTCTGAAGATGTTCCTGATGGCTTGCAGATTTTCACGGAACCCCTTGAAGGGCAGGGAATTTTTTTAAGAAACCTGGGGAGATCATCTTACAATTTTGGAGACATGCAACTCTTTAACAGTATTCATGTTATATTACGAAGTGGATTACTTTTTGTAGGCGCCAACAAATTGATTGTGTTTCGCCCACTTTATCCCAAACATTAGATTTTCTAGACAACAGTTGAACTGTTTAAAAATGGAATAGGATATACAGTGACATAAAAAAACTGCCAGGCTCTCATCATATAGTTACAAGGTTCCTTAAAAGGGTTTTAGAACCAAAACCTAGAGCACCACGATACACACGAACATGGTACATGAAGGCGTGATTGACCATCGCAGTTATACACACAACTTAAGCAGTTGTGAAATTATAGCCTGAAGAAAGGCCTGAACGGGATTCGAACCCATGACTTCTGCGATACCGGTGCAGTGCTCTACCAACTGAGCTATCAAACTAATAGGTAGCTGCTTCTTGAGCATAGTCAGTAGCTGAGACGCTAGTAAGGTACTTTGCTACCTCAAGACAACATATAACTTGGATGGTTTATCATTACGGGACCTGACCGTAAAAACTGTAATGGTTGTATCTGCACAAAGAGGCCAAACTATACATTATCTTCATTTTGATGATACGATATGTTCAGAAACTTTGATTACGTTTATCTTGAGGAAACCTATCAAACAATCTAAACCAGGAGTTAAGCTAATGATAGTCCAGTTTACTTCATATCCTTCGGATCCTCAAATTTGTGTGATCACTGCACTAAGGAGGTACTTCAACTTGCACAAGATGCAAACGTGGTGACAAAAGGCACTGTTCATTAGCTCATTAGACAGTTTCAAAACGACAGCAATTTGCAAGGAGATTTTGGTTGTTATGCACGGGTCTGGGATAAAAGTTGAACTGTTCCGGCCTCGTATAGTACTAGTGGTGTAGCCATATCCAAAGCAAGTGTATATTCTCATGTAATTACTCAGTGCTTGGTGACGGAGAGAATTCCAATCAAACTTCAACTTACAGGTAAGTCTCGTTTAATTTTTAAATTATTAACCCCACAGACTCTGTGGTTATTCCCCAGAGCCTCGTGATGAGGTCTATTGACACATCAAAATTTCAGTGAAAAACCAAAACATGTAATGAACGATGCAACACAAACGAGTAAATGGCCTTTTCAAAAGATGCCCTTAAAAAATCCTTGAGACTCGATTGTATTATCTTGAAAATTTTTTAAACTCGAGTAAATATTTTTAACGAAGGCATGGCCTTAGGAGCAGATTGTGGTCTTCAAAACTCATGTAAGCTGTCCGGGAGAGGTTGCCTAGTGGTGAAGCTGACCGAAATGTCTATGCCAAGCTGAGAAAGAAGATAACAGAAAGGGTTCCTTGGTCCCTTCTTGGAATTGGAGTCTACTTCTTGAGGCCCAAACAACTGTTCCATTGGCTTCGAATGTATACCCAGTTAGGGGTAGACAACGCCTCGTTTTTGCATCAATATTGGCCTCCCGAAGCGTAATACCTTTGAGTAAACTTTGGCAGACTTAAATTACATAAATAACTTGGTTAAAATTTGATATACAAGTTATATATTTTCATCGAAAAAAGTGGAATTTCCATTTTCAGGTTTGTCTTATGAATTATAAATTTTGTTGTGGCTAATAACTCATTTTAATTCGAAAACAATCATTGCATTTTATTCTTCACCCACTACTCATATCTTTTTTCTTTAAATCTATCACCCTGCAGGAGTCCATGAAATTTGAATGGAGGTCCACATCTTTCCACTAATTAAAGCGAGAAACACGCTGTCGCTTATGAAATATTGATTTCAAATAATTGCAAAAACAGGAAGATAATTAGGATACATTATGTCGATGTAATTGCTGACGCAGAATGCGCGCAAATTAGCTGAAATTCTCTTAAGAAAACTTTTTCCTTGACGTAAATATTTTACACTGCCTGCTGATTTAAGAGTCTAATGCTTCGGCGAAACTTACGTTTCGATGTCTTGTATGGAAACTGTTTTGGTCGGCCGCTTCAAAAGTGTTTAGCGTTTCTAAAGCAATACATAGTGATTTTTTTTCTATCGCGACACCTCCCGTACTAGACGCTGATAAACACTACTTGCCCTAAGCGCTTTACAATATTTCTAACGCACGCCAAGTTGTTGCTTCCAAGTTATTCATAGGGCATCTTTTGGAGCTTCCATCAAATTAACGCTGACTGGCAGGTGAATATCGATCCATTATATCTTCCGGTGAATATACAAGAAGGTGAAGGCAACGAAGGCTGTTGTCTTACAAAGTTAAACAAAAAAAAAACAATCGGACAAAGAAAGATGAACAACTCCAGCATCGTTGATTTTGAAGTTCAATCAACTTGTTCTAATGTCGTCTCCACGTCGCTCACATCAGTTGTTTCCTTCGTTAGTGTTTCCGCATTTGTCGGCAACTTTCTAGTGACGGCAGTTTTTCTGATGTTCACTTCTATCAGAACCAGCACAAACTACTTCATCGTCAATATGGCAGTGTCTGATTTACTCTCCGCTTTCACCAACTGGCCGCTCTACGTCATGGATGGGATGCTTACAAGGAGACATATGATCAACGATCCGATGGCTACGATTCTGTGCAAGCTGGGATTGTATTCCCGGGCTGTATCACAGGCCGTGTCAATTCTAAGCCTTGAACTGATCGTCGTGGACAGATTCATTGCCATTGTACTCCCCTTCCAGTCTATAAGGATAACAAGACGCCTCCGAGCACTTTTGATGCTATTCTCATGGATCTTCCCACTTTCAACCCTTTTTCCGTACGTCTGGTTTGCAAAGATCGTACAGGAAGGTCGTCAAACCTTTTGTAAATTTTCATCCTCGTGGAACACTATGGAGCTCTCCACATTCTACACTGTTGGGTTCTTAGTATTTTACTTCATACCATTTATTTTGATAACTGTACTTTATTCCAAGATCATGAAATGTTTAAAACAAAGAAGACCGATGGATCAAACTCGTCAAAACACCATAAGAATTCAGAATAGGCAGCAGAATCAGACTGTCATGAAAGTCTTCATATCTATTGTCGTTGCTTTTTTCCTCTGTTGGACTCCACTGTGTGTCTATATAGCGCTGGTAGTCGTCTTCCCTTCGCTGTTTGCTAAAGACAGATGTCAGTTATTTTTAGGTTTGTTTTACTACGTTTTTCCATCGTTAAGCGCAGCGGTTAATCCTGTGATTCTTTTCGTATCCAGCTCACGATTTTCAAATTTACTGAAAGAGATGTTAACGAGTTTTTTATGTAAGCTTTGTTGCAGAAGTGGGCGGATTTCAGTGCAAAGATAAATTATTGATTTGCAAGTAATTCAAGCCTGAAAATAAAGTTGTGCTCCAAAATGAAACTGTCGCAAAACCTAAACTCCCCTCGATTTAAGTAACAGAAAGCAAATTGAGCAGAAAAGTGGTGTTGCATCGTACCGTTAATAATTGTTTCAGGTTAGGGGTTTCTTGTGTTTGAATGTTCTGCCCCATTAGGAAAGGCAAATTTGGATGAATAAAATTGCAACTTAATGAGCTGTTTGTTCTCGTTTGGAATACTTCATCTGACAAAAGACCAAAAAATTTGCATTTTTGACGCCTGAAAACAGACGTTTCCAGAGATTTTTTACATTTATAAAATAAACATTTTAGGGTAAACTGTCTCCCAACTGTGCAGGCACGATCGCGCTTTTAAAACTGACAAATACTTAGCTTGATAGGTAGGGGGTTCATGAATCAAACAGCATCGCTCCATCATTGAGCATTGTTGAATGTTTAAGGGTCGGAAAGAATAGTTGAAAAGATCATATTAAGTCAAGCGGCCGGTCTCCACGACTGCATCAGTTGTTTTCCCTCTGAAAGTTGCTAACAACTGACCCCTAAATGTGTTCGCGTGACATTTTTCAGACCACTCTTGAGTGCTCACGCCAATTTATGACAGGATAAAAGAAATCGCAAAGTTTATCTTGAGGGCGTCTTTAAACGAATATCTGCCAAAACACCATTAGGACATTTATTCCGAATGGCCGTCAGACTTTTGAGTTGTCGTTTCTTTTCGCCTCAAAGCTATTGATTGGTTGCCTGGCTAAACGCGCGGCTGCGTTAACTAAAACAGAATCAGAGCTTAAAAAAGGCTGTGCTTCGGGGCACTAATTAACAGCCTTAGTATACTCTTACAAAGAAATAGGATGTATTAAAACAAATACAAAGTATGCTTCGATTGCTTGATGTGTTAAAAAAAGCTAAGCTTGATACATATTTCACCTGTTATCAGCGCCAAGATAGCGACGTCGATTTCTTTTCCTTTTATAATTCTTCTTTTCACTCGCAGAGTGAAAAAAGATATTTGTGTCTATAAGTAAACACTGGTTAATGATAGCGGGGATGGCTTTTGTGAGGAATGAACAATGAAGATACTCTGCAGATCGAACTTTAGTAAATTTGTTTTTACTAAGCAATCTTGTAAATGTTTCCATGTTAAGTTATTTCACACGGGTATATTCGCTTTAAAATAATTGCCTGACGCAAGATTTCACCAACTGGGAGATATTCATGTTCAGTGTACTAAAGCCTTGTTTACCAAGTGCTAATGGATATAGGAGGCGTTAAGCTGCTTGTACAACCTAGCCTACCTGTAGCCGAACCTTACCCCCGAGGAAACAAGACTCAACAGCTACTTACATTACTTACAGTACCAGTAAAGGTACTTACACCACTTACAGTAACAATACAGCTACTTACACCGCTACTATGTTATTCTCATACAGTTGTATTTGCTCCCTTTTATAAAATAGGCTGCCACGCGGCTTAATTAGTGTTTCTTTTATGTTAGGTGTTATCGTTTATATCGTCATTGTCCTTTCTACAATCGACTTTCACCTTAATCGACCATTTAAAAGCTGTAATCAGCACACCTTAAATACATAGGCATTCGCCGCAATGAAAAACCCTATCGTAACGCAGCAAAGTGTGGTTCAAGTAATCTTGATTAGAAAGAACTTCATAACACTAACGAGTTTATCGCCTTAAACGCAATTTCCTTTAATGAAAAAGGCCTCAATAAAAATAGAAATAGAAAAGAAGAAAGCTTTTCCGCTGGCTTCATCTCAATATCATGTATTCATCTAAATATCGTATATTCAGTCAGAGCCTCCTAGCTTAAATGTCTTTCTTGCCTTTCTGGAAAAGGAATTCAAATGTGAAGACAAATGGCCACTAAAAGCTCAGTTTGCAGAAAATACGAAGCTGAGTGGACCACTCTCTGCATTTGCAATGCGTAAAGTATTTTTCCTTTTCTTTCTTCTTTGTACTTTTCTCAATATTGCCTACCCCGTTCTCCATGTTCCAATAATGAAAATTAAGGTGTTATATAATTTTTTTAATTTTTTGGAGTTCTCTGAACTTTTTCTATGTATTATAGCGGAGCTTCGGCGGCCCGAAGGGCCGCCAAGCGGAGCCCCATACTCATATAGGAAAGAAAAGGAAACCCATGAGTTGATTTTCTCATGTTTATCATGGCTAGCGGCATTGCTCGTGGGCGCGTACGCACGACGACGACGGCGACGGAGTCGCGCAACATGGCGGCCATACTCCCAATAATAGGTTGACAGAGACATGCAGCCTGGGTTTACCGTGTACTTCTTTGATATTGGACATCCATGTTATGATCAATTGACACCTGTTAAAACAAGGTATCTGCTGACCAGTATCACGTGACCAAATCGCGGGCTCAAGTGGTACTAATATTGCAGCTTCATTTGTAGCATCAGTTGATAAATAGCTATAGTATTCATCGGGATATCAAAGCTCTACAGCAAAATAAGTTATAAGCACTACCATGAAGCGGGCAAGGAGGCTCTGAATTGTTTCTTACAGTAGTAACATTCAAGCAACAATTTCTGCATTCTGTTTGGTTAGGAACATGTCAATTAATCCCAAATCAGTGCAAAAAAGTGTAATTGAGTGCAAAAGAGTGTGATTGAAAATGATTGGCAGCTCCTACTTTGAGCTCGGACAAACAAAATGGCAGACAAAAATTAAACGAAGATTGAAACTCTTTACCTACACTTCAATAGAATTACCTAATAACAAAGAAAAGTGCAAAGCTCAACAACAATTACTACACTAGTAAAAGCGAAGCAAATAAACACAAAAGCCGTGAGGTCAAAAACATCGGTAAACTTAACCTTGAGTCAGAATTGAAATAAGCCGGCGCTGATCACGACGGCATTACAAAATACCAGTTGAAAAGGTAAATTTTAAAATTCTTCAGTACCACGAAATAAAACGCGAAGAACTGAGGACCGAACAAGACGTCCTAAGAACCTGCAACATCTTACTTTTGATGACGAAAAGAGCGACCATTCTACTTTTGTGAAAGAACTGAGACGGTGAGCTTAGAGATTAGGAAGGTCGTTCGCTAACAAAACGCGGTAAACGCTTCAAGAGACAAATCTGACCTGTACAACATCCAGTGAAGAAACTAAAGTCAGGCAACAAGCCACCAGGAGAAATCAAAAAGATGTCCTTCAAAGCTAAGAAATTCCGTTTCTTGGTGGATTTTAGCTTCGTTTCTCGGTATTTTGGTCAAAGTTCAATAGTTTCTTGCACACAGTTTCTCAACCACTCGAAAAACAGTTGGCAAGAAAGCCGCATCAAAACTGCAGGTAGTTTTTCCTTTGCTTTGTGGTCAAGTTCTTCAAGTCAACTTTGAGTAAACACTGCTTTTCACTGTAAAAAAAAAACTGCTCAGTTTCATACATGACTTGCAGAGAGTGAATGAATTTTTACGCTTGATTTCACATGTCAAATTTTCATCCAATAAAGTTGACGTAGCTTGTTGCCTCCATTTGTCAGGTAAAATACTCAAGCGTGACAGAAATTGTCACTTGTATGGTATTAACAAGTAATCAAATGATTTTTCTCGAGCAATTTGGAATAAATAAGCACTCAAAAATTTTTCAAAAACTACAAATTGCACTCGCCCTACGGGCTCGTGCAATTTTTGGTAATCTTTGAAAAATTTACTCGTGCTTATTTATTCCAAATTGCACTCGAAATAATTTAATTACCTACACAAACTAACGTTTTCTTATGTACATTTCCGTGAGTATCGCTATTTCACGCTCTCTAGAACGCGCAGTATGTTGTAACGCACGCGTACACAGCCATTGTACTCTTTACCGTTTCCGTTGTGGTTTGTTATTGAACTCTCTAAAACTGAATAAACGGCAAAACAAAGAAAGGCCTATATGGTGGATTAACTCTCTTACCTTGATGCTCTCTTGTTATATTATTATCATCTATGTACTCTACCCTGGGTATTGTTATTAGGGTAATTCCACTGAAATAGAACCTGCATTGAGTAGTGTGACTTTGGTTGGGTCGAGTTGCCTCCAGGTGTTTGTTGAAAGTATTCTAGAATGTTTTGGTTTTGCTTACTTTAACGCTTTAAGTCTCACGCCACTTACTCAACCAAGCAAATTCAAACCTAGGTGAAAATCCAAAATCAATCGCGACTTGAGCCAGACGTTAAACATAAATTTTCGGCGATTTCTCAACCATTAAAATTTTTACCCTATTTCTCAGCTATCATTTTTTCTTTGCAGATCTTGGATCTTATGTAACGTTAAAAAACGCATCCCCATTCCGAGAGACGTGTCAATCAATTCTGCGAGAGGGAAAGTCCAATTTCTGATACCATCAAAAGAACGTTTGACCCTGTCCTTTCCGGTGCAAACATAATGCACATCCGCTGAGTTGTAATGTGTACAGCAGCTCAGTCGTTTGTGGGGTCTGCGCTTGCCTTGGGCATGAATTTCATAATGCGAAGATTGGTTGTTTTAGTCCATGAGCCAGGACCTAAATTTTAAGATTTTGGTACCACTTTGAGGGACTACATTCCTTACTCATTTTTGTAAAGAGACATGTCTACAGATACTTAAAAACCTTGATGGACGTGCATGTGTTGTAGCTTAAGGCGCAAGTTGTCGTAGTTTTAATCGCCATGCAGACGAAGGAGTATTGGCAGGACAAACAGAGCCCACACCCATTTCAAAGTGCTATAACTGAAAAAATGGCACATTTACAGCCTTTGTATCTCATTTATCACACAAAGCTTAAGTGTATAAATGTTATAAGTAGATCAAGAAAGGGTTCAAGTTATCACTGTTTCCATGGCAACCAAAATGTCAGCGATTAAAGGAAGGTTGTTGGTTGCCTTATTTTGCTTTATGAGTCCGACTTTTAAAGAACGATTGTCTATTTTGCTAAAAAATATATTTTCCAGTTAATAGTGAAGGAAAACTTTTCAACAGATATGAACGAGGCAAATAAGCAATGTCCTACATGAGCCTCCTCATCAGAGAATCATTCTTTTCTTAATTTGACAGCTAAACCGTGTTTATGTTTAATGGCTATCCAAGCCAAATCCAACTTTGTCGTATGAGCTGTCTTGCAAGTCCATACTACTTCACGGAGCTTTACTTCAAGTTAATCCTCATCATCTGAGCTGTCCTCTGAATTACAATTTTGCACTGTGGAGTTGTTTTCTTGCCAATTATTGCAGTCTTGCAGTCTTGCAGCTTGCATGTGACGGTGCATTTCAATTCATTGGCGAGGCACTGGTAGTTAGGCAGCTTGCAAACGGAGGTGCACTTGCAAGATAAGAACTCTGCGATGACATCTGGGGCAGGCGATCCTGTCATCCAGCAAATTGTAAGTTTTCCATCTTCATAGCACCACCCATGACCACTTGGCTTGGGGATACTGGGATACTCTTCAAGAGCACGGCGCCACACTCCAGCCTGGTAGTTTACACGAAGACTGTGCATGAAGAGGCAATCTTCACAAGGAGGAAGCTGTCCTGACTCGACCTCTCCTCTCTTGGCTAGGAATAATTGATACCTTAGCTCATTTACGGTAGCGCTCAGGCATCTGGTAGCATACAACTTACAGGTAAACTCTTGGAGCACACTGAAGAGGTCTCTTGGCACTGACCATTCTTTTCCCAGCTGGGTAAATGCATCTTGGTACTTCCTGTTCTTCTGCATAAGCTTGAAAGCGCTGATCTTCCCTTTTCCTCCAAAAGCACTTACAGTGTCACAGCCTGTGAACGAATGCAATCCAGGAAGTGTACAGCACATATTGTGACCAAGAGCAGCAGCAACCTTCTGCACATCAACAAATTTCTCTGTGGTTTGGGTGCCGCTTTTAATGTACAACTGACAAGCAAACTCATGGGCAAACAAAAGGACATGATGAACACATCTGTGTCTTGAGATGCGATGATGATTGTAGTGGACTCCTCTTCTGCATGTTTTGCATGTAGTAACATGCGAGTGTCTGCTTCCTCTTGTGTGCTGTATAAACTTTCAACTTCACTCCAGGTGTCCTCTGTTACCCTGAAGCATTTTCTCTCACAGGTGACATACATGACTTTGTTGAGAAGCTTCGCCCTGACTGATTGCTTCTGCCAGTCTTGGGCCAGGAACTTGATGAGATTGATTTTGCTTTTGGATGAGGACTAAAGACGCCTCCACTGCTTTACTTTGTGGCCAGCGACGATGTTGCTGAAAAGAATACCACTATCTGATCCACGGTTGACTCTTTCAGCATTCTTTAAGGATTCATCAAGGTATACATCAAATACGACGTCGATATGGGAACTCTCTGTCCCAGTATGTAATGCCGACATTAAAATGGCTTCTGAAACTTCAGCGGACGTCTTGTTATCGCCGTGAACTTTTTGAACAAGGTTCATGCCATCGATGATGCAAGTTGATGGTTGCGGTATCACTTCTGCTAACGATACATTTTTTTCAAGCTGTCGGGCCAGGGTGGACTTGCTTGTCTTTTTCAGAGTGCCGTCACAGTTGCCAAGTGATCATGGCAATGGTCCAAGTGGATGGGCCAGCACTGATCTCATGTCCAACTTCCTGCTTGTTGCAATAAGTACCATATGGCAAAACAACTTGTGGTCTGCTTTCAGGACAGTCTCCTTGTGGGTACTTTTAGCTACTCTCGGTTTAAAGATTTGCATATGCCGTGATGGTGGTCGGTCGTGTCTGAACGGCCTCCCGCCCAAAACGGCGCAAAGATGGATAATACGCGAGAAGAGATTAAGAATCTTTTAAAAGAAGCAATAGAACCCTTAGAACGGAAGATAGACTATCTGAATAACGGGTTTCAAGAGT
>JAEMWC010001365.1:50000-62500 GCA_016490735.1 Pachyseris speciosa | reverse complement strand
GTGACAGCATCTAGCTGCAGATTATACAATAATCATGTCATCTTGACACTCAACGTCACTGGTAATCATGTCAAGTTTGTGTGATGACTTGCTGTCGGTGAAGAAGCAATAATTATTTTGTGAAATATCAATGTACATTTACTGTCATAATTTTTTTTTCTTCATTCAGAGTGATATCCAGAATAATCAAGGTCTCAGTGAGAGTTATTCAGCCTTCGCCTTTGATTACTCTGTTTATCATAAAAACCTCCTCCAATAATAATAATTTAATAATAATAACCAGAATCCCTAATTTGCTATAACTATAAGCAATAATATTATTATTATTATTATTATTATTATTATTATTGCTTTATTATTATTGCTTATAATTTTAGCAAATTAGGGGTTCTGATGAAGAGGATGAGGGCTATATATAACAAAAAGGCAGTATTTTTTTTAGTAGGCAGGGATACATGCAAAAAGTCAAGTTATTTGAGTTAATTCCAGTTAATGTGGTATAGACATGGCACCATTTTTGATTAAGGGAACCAGACATCAAAGTCAAATATCTATGCAAAATTGATCCTGACACCAAAGACTGGTCTCCGCGATATCAAAAGTCTGTTACCATACGCACTGAAAATGAGATTCACCCTCTTATATATTACATCTTAAACAATTTAGAAATTACCTGTGTGGATGGGATACCGGCCAGTCATGAGAGCACTTCAAGTTGGTGTACAAATGTATTGAACATAATAGTTGTTAAGAATAGTTCCACTGTTTGCCAGTCCATCAAGATTTGGAGTCGGAATCTGCTTTGAGCCATGAAAAGATGTCAGACAGTATCAATGCAAACATCCACTATACGCTGAAACTCATCGCCAATTGATGAGCTTGGAATGAAGCTGGTGCCATAGAGGTTGGTGGGATCCTAAGCAATTCAGGCGCAGCAGGGAGGTAACCATGGCAACCCTGTGAGTAGGTACCATCCCAGTGAATAGCTGCCAACATGCACCGTCACACTGAAAGACCATTCACAATTCACCATACTTACCAACCTAATAACCACTAACAGGTGGAACGGAATGGGACCACAATAAAAAATTCAAGGCTTAATTAATCTGCAAAGATTCGAAACAGCTAAATGAATCGGCAATTGTTGGCAAACAATGATCTGCAGCGTTTGCTCGAAGGCAAGCACATGTAATCCATCCCTGCAAATTCCACAGGTACCCACCCCGCAGATTACCTGCACAAATGAGCGAGACCGCTGGCAGCATTGGCTTGAGTTTAACCTTGCCTAAATTGCATTCAGCCACATTAAAATGTGTGAAAGATCCATGAATGTTTGGACTTGGTAAGATGTGCATTTCTGGGTCTTAAATATTTCTGATAGACTTCTCTGGTTAAAAATGTTACTAGACTAGATTTACGGTTACATTTGTTAGAACTAAGGCCAACCGGAACCGTAAGTCAGAAGTGAAAATGTAGTGATGTATGCACTTTACATCTGAGAATTCAGGGAATCAGTGTTGTACACAAGTGAGGAGGAGAAATAAAGGAAGCGAGTAGTAATCTTTCGTGTCTTCTGTGGTTGTTTATGGCCTTTCGTTTGTTTTCCAGCCGTAGTAGACCGGTGTAACACATCGACTGAGTATTTGAAGCCCAGCTTTGAAACCATGCTTGAGCACATAAATCATGACACTTTCTTGGATTCTCACCAGATCATCTGCCAGTATAAAGATAATGTTTGGCTTGGAATTCTGCTTTGATGCAACTGCTACTGACAACAGGACCAATATGGACAGAATCCTGAGCATGTTCATCCTGAAATAATGGAATTTTTATTTTATTTTATTTATTGTATTAGCTTCGCCAACTTAATATTGTTGCCCTCAGTATAATGATGATAAGAATTTGAGAGCTTCTTTACTTGCTTGGCATCTTTAAAAAGATAACCCCACAAAACACTAGGAACTTTAGTAAATTTAATAAGGAAAAAATTAACAGTCACATATATGCAATGCAGACAGTGTGTTTATAATTTCACAAGGATGATATCTGATGAAAAAACCAAACAGACTGCCAGACGTGCAGCTACAGAAGACAGATGGATGCGATATCAGTCTTCTGACCTCATTTTCACAGTAAGTTCTATTTGACAATTAAATAGTTACGTGACAAAAACAGCTCAAAAGAGTGGAAATTATTGGTCTGGTCCAGTGCTACAAGACAATTCTGGGAATAGATAGTCTTCCTTTTTCGGAATTTTTTGAACTCACTAAATGTAATCGAACTAGAGCAAATCACGATTATAAACTCTACGTAAAAGCAGCCATCCTAAATTGCTACAAATATTCTTTCTTTGTTCGGATCGTTAATGTGTGGAATAATTCGCCTAAAGATGTTGCACACGTAGGATCGTTGACCTTATTTCGTAACAGATTAAGGATTTATATGAATATTGATTAATAAGATAGTAAATAGTTTTAATTATCTGTGTATAACGTCTTAGTTTCTAGATTTTACCTTTTCATTTTTTTATTTCGGGGAATCTTTTATATAGGGTTGACCTCTAGATATCCCCTTTCGAGAGATATTTTGTAACTTTAATTTTCTATCTCTTGAATAAAGTATTGTATTGTATTGTATTAAGTTAACGCATGCAAATAAGCTGAGCAGGACTCTTTTATGAAAGTTAATGCAGCATTTGATTTATATTGGAGTTAAGAGAGGTATGCATGGACTCTAATACTACCCGTAGATTGGTCATAACTCTTATGAATTATTAATGAATTTTACAATGACAAATAAAGAACCTATTTATGAACAATTTTCCCACACCAGAAATTAAAGCTAATCAAAACAATTAAATTGTAAGGTTGCCTCTCTAGCAAACGTAATCAGTTGCAATAATCATTTACATCTTCAGTTGTCATTACCCAAAAAATTAATGTCACTTACCAACTACTATTTTGACCAACATTTGGTTGCTGGAAATTATTGTGTAACTGTTTCAACAAGGAAATTCCTGCATTGCATAAATACAAGAGCGATTTATCAACATCAAAATATCTTACAGAAAAATCTTGAGATGACTTTCATTGAAGGCAAGCACAAGCTAGTGGGTGTTGTTGACTTGGGAAGGTGGGAAGGGGTCATGACCTAACAAGGACTTTGTCTGGTAGGTTCAGGGGGGAGCCAGTATTTTTCAAGGGGGGGGGTTACAATGTGTCAAACAGAGGGTACCCACCAGATTTCCACCTGAATATTGTAGGTTATTTGCTTTAAAAAAGGCATTCAAAGGGGGAGGGGGATCATGGGCATCCCAGGACCCCCTAGCTACGCCCTTGAGGTTTGTTTGTTTCGATTGTGACCTTCCATACGAAAACACGTCTTATCCACAAAAGCGTTTTTTAGGGGGTTTACGGTCACTCTGAAACCCTTTAGAAACTCGTTTTTCAGAGGGTTTTAAACCCCTTTAAAACCCTTTGAAAACCCTTTAAAAACGCTTTGAAACCCTCGAACCGTGAAATCACTTTGGAAACCCCTTTAGTCCGGCAGATTGGTGCATAAATGTGGCCGAATTGTGGGATTTATAGTAAAAGCACCAAATTTGGTACAATGCATGATAGAGAATGACCTATTGAACAATTTTAGCTATGGGCCCACCTTGGATCTGTCCCATAATTATAGTAATCGTGGATTTAAAATGGCTTTTAGCATGGAAACGAGGCTGAATAATATATATTCAATTGAGTGGACAAAGTTTTACATCTAAAGTGTGACAGTCCTTTTACAGTTGAGAATTATTGAATATATATGTTTTCCTAGATTTTCGAGCTATTACAGATTGATCACGTGACAAGTGACGTGATCAAAAGTGTTGTACCGTGACAAAAGCAATTGCGATTTTACGAAAATGATACTGTACATATTTTGATTGATAATTTGATTGATAAATAAGACGGTCATTTTTGTCTTAGCGCAGTGAATAAAAGGCTGTAAAGCAGCCTAAAAATTACAGTCAAGTATTTTACTTTAAAACAAGTACCTTGCTGTTGGCGGAAATAGGAATTCGTACTATATATTAGGTTTTCAACGCGGACATCTGCAATCAAACACATATTTAATCACCAATTATTTTAACATCAACTTATACTTTTAATAAATGAATTTAAAAAGCTAAAGAATGAAATGAAAAAGCTCAATGAATTTAAAAAGCTAAAAAGTAAATTTAAAGGTATTTAAAGGTCAAAAATGATGTTTTCCGAAAAGAGAACACGACACGCTCATCAAGTTAGCGCTGCTGCATTGTTTATTGTCATGGATAGAGCATACAACATCTATCGTGAGAGCGTCGACATAAGAGAAGAGTCAATGAAAGTCGTTCAGTGACTGGCGCAGGAAAGCAGAATTAGACAGTCCACAGTTTTACTACTAATCGCTTACACTTCATTTCCAGCTCACCATACTGATATTCTGTATTTAAGTTAGTTTCAGTAGTTTCACTAGCAACCTTTGTGGTTTCCCAGGTACCATGGTATGGAATCCCAAAAGTATGGGTTCCCAAGTCTCCACTGATTAAAATCAGTAGGTAAAGGGGGATTTTTGTGTGTGCGAGGGAAGGTGGTTGTGAGCAGAAAATAAGATCATTAGTAAAATAGTTAGCTTAGTAAGGGGTTATATTGAACGAGAGACCTCTGCAACGCAGCACTCTCAAGCTCAACAATTAGTGTAAAAGTAACAACCAACTAAAACCTAGCAGAAATGTTAGATTAAAATTACAGAGAAAGCCACATCGAGGGAGTAATTTGGTGAGGGGCACAACATGTGAAGGGATTAGGGTTAGCTGACTATTGGAAATGGGGAATGGGGAATTCCGTATAATTTTATAGGGATTAGGACTAGTAGTTTTAAATAGAGGGGTGAAGAAAATAAAATAGAGGGAATTTGGGGGGGTGGAAACTCATTATAGGGATTAGGGTTATATTGAGCGAGAGACCTCTGCAAAACAGCACTCTCGAGCTCAATTTGATGTACATTATGATAATGATGAGTATTACACTCAGGGATAGGGTTAGCTAGACATGGGGAAGGGGGTTAGCAAATTTTGGGGAAGGGAACACCTTGTATATGGATTAAGCCTATTCAGTTTGTGGAGGGGCAAGGCTGTTTAGGGTTAGCTAATTTTGGGGCAGGGAACACCCTGTATATGGATTAGGCCTATTAAGTTTGGGGAGGGGCAAGGCTGCCTAGGGTTAGCTAATTTTGGGGCAGGGAACACCCTGTATATGGATTAGGCTTATTAAGTTTGGGGAGGGGCAAGGCTGCCTAGGGTTAGCTAATTTTGGGGAAGGGAACACCCTGTATACGGATTAGGCCTATTCAGTTTGTGGAGGGGCAAGGCTGATTAGGGTTAGCTAATTTGGGGGAAGGGAACACCCTGTATACGGATTAGGGCTATTTAGTTTCTGGAGGGGCAAGGCTGATTAGGGTTAGCTAATTTTGGGTAAGGGGACACCCTGTATACGAATTAGGCCTATCTGGTTTAGGGAAGGGGTAATGCTGTTAGGGTTAGCTAATTTTGGGGTAGGGGAACTCTGTATACGGATTAGGGCTATTTAGTTTGGGGAGGGGCAATGCTGATTAGGGTTAGCTAATTTTGGGGGAGGGGGGAACTCTGTACAAGGATTAGGACTGTTTAGGTAGGGGAGGGGCAAGGCTGATTAGGGTTAGCTAATTTTGGGGAGGGGGGAACTCTGTACAAGGATTAGGACTGTTTAGGTAGGGGAGGGGCAATGTGGTTTAGGGTTAGCTAATTTTGGGTAAGGGGACACCCTGTATACGAATTAGGCCTATCTGGTTTAGGGAAGGGGCAATGCTGCTAGGGTTAGCTAATTTTGGGGTAGGGGAACTCTGTATACGGATTAGGGCTATTTAGTTTGGGGAGGGGCAATGCTGATTAGGGTTAGCTAATTTTGGGGGAGGGGAAACCCTTTATACGGATTAGGCCTATTCAGTTTGGGGAGGGGCAATGCTGATTAGGGTTAGCTAATTTTGGGGGAGGGGGGAACTCTGCACAAGGATTAGGACTGTTTAGGTAGGGGAGGGGCAAGGCTGATTAGGGTTAGCTAATTTTGGGGAGGGGGGAACTCTGTACAAGGATTAGGACTGTTTAGGTAGGGGAGGGGCAATGCGGTTTAGGGTTAGCTAATTTTGGGTAAGGGGACACCCTGTATACGAATTAGGCCAATCTGGTTTAGGGAAGGGGCAATGCTGTTAGGGTTAGCTAATTTTGGGGTAGGGGAACTCTGTATACGGATTAGGGCTATTTAGTTTGGGGAGGGGCAATGCTGATTAGGGTTAGCTAATTTTGGGGGAGGGGAAACCCCTCATACGGACCAGGCCCACCTAGTTTGGGGAGGGGCAATGCCGACTAGGGTTAGCTAATTTTGGGTAGGGGAAACCCCATATACGGATTAAGACTGTTTAGGTAGGGGAGGGGCAATGCTGTTTAGGGTCAGCTAATTTTGGTATAGGGGGAACTCTGTATACGGATTAGGCCTATTTAGTTTTGGTTAGGGAGATTAAAATGTCGAGCGACAGGTTTGGATGCGTCTTTGTCGTCTTTCTCAACATCACGAAGATGTTCTCGGAATCGGTCACCTAGTCGTCTTCCTGTTTCGCCGATGTATAACTTTTTGCATAATGTGCAGGTTATGCAATAGATAACATTTGCGGAGGTACACGTGAAACGATCAGTGAACTTAACAGATCGCTTAGGGCCCGATATTTTGTCAGTGTTTTGAATGAAAGGACAAGTTTTGCATCGCGAGCGCGCGCATTTAAAAGTGCCAGGTTGTTCAGTTGTTTTGAATGCGCTTTTAACTAGAAAGTTACCTACATTTATGTCGCGTTTGAATGAAATCAGCGGTGGTTCCGAAAAGATTCTAGCAGTTTCTGGATCATTTTGCAGTATCTTAAAGTTATTAAGAATGATGGCTTTAACTGGGTTATTATGCGGGTGAAATGTGAGGGTGAATGGAATTCTGTCATTCTTTTCCTTTTGTGACGTCTGTAGTGCTGACTGTTGATCAATCTGCTGAGCGCGGTGATGGCCCGATTGAACCACAGAATCAGGATAGGATTTTAATCTCCCTAACCATTCCAAACAACACATGTCGATCTCCGGCCTTTCCCTACATCAAGGTACCACGGAAAGCCGTAAAAATCTCGAGCAAAAACTGATCATTCAAATTGGCACTCTTAATCCCCACGGTATCAACGAGCGCTTTTCATTCAATTACTTTATTCCTGTTTTTCACGTTACTATGTTACCATCATTCGCTTAGCTCCATTTTCTGTATATAAACCATACACAACCCACAATTCCTCGATTCGCTCCGACGAAGGGCTAACGCTCGAAACGTCAACTAATCGAATCCCTGTACGGTGGTCAATTTACATTATCAACTCCGTTGATAAACCAAATTTTTGCAAACAATCGTATTGACACCTCTGTCTACATATTAGTTGTTTAGACCTCGTTAACACAAAATGACTCGTTTTCTTAATGTTCGTGATGTTAACATGGCTGCCGATGGCGGCCTCGTTTTGTGCAACCTCATCCCCGGGCCTTCCGAAAGGTACTGTTTTATTTAGCTTGCGCTTCCACGGAAACGCTGGGAGTGACCTTTGTGGATGAAACACGTCAAAGAATAAAACGACGAAGAATCAAGCGCATATTTAGACTTGGCCGACTTGCGGCCGAGCAAAAAGTTTTTCAACAATCAAAAAAGGAACACTTACCGCGTTCTCCATTTAAGAGTTGAAGACATCACTAAATATAATGCAAATAACAGTTGTTGAAAATCAAAGTTACCGAAAATAATCGAGAAATCTCAACAGTTAATGGATAATCCATGTAAATGTGCGAGTACGATCAAGATTGTTTTGAAATTTTGTAAACACGTCAAGCGACGATTATCATTGGTCGAGGAAAACAATGCTCCCTTGACCTTGAAAAAATCCCACGTGTAGACGCCGGGAGCAAATTGATTTGTCTTTCGACAACTGCCCGCCTACGCCCCTGCCGGGATAGTTTTGTAACCCAGCATGCAATTGGAAATTTTTTTGCGTCCATGGCGGTTTGTCACAGTATATTGACATCCTTAATCGGGCTAGCTAGCTCGGCAAAAAACATTTGTAGAAAGAACTGTGGTGGTAGTTTTGGCTTGAGATTTGGCTGATAGGAAGCGTTTACATCTCTTCTCTGAATGTTTGGGAAAAATGGGCAAGCGAGTATATTTTCAATGCTTTTTTTTCTTCGCTCCGAGCGACTGACAATCAGGAAGTACAAGGTACTGCCGTGCATTTTTATTACCGTTAGAAAACGCAAACGGCGATATTCCACCTAAGATCGCAAAAAACAGCCTGAAAACCTACAAGACAATAAAGAGTACAACAGTGTATCGAAGTGAGTTGATTTTATTGAGATAGTGTGGTATTTCTGTTTGTTTCCCGTACAAAACTTTATAATTACGGTGCAACAAATAAACATCTTTACGTTCTAAAAGCCATGCACTTGGCTCAAAATCATTCATTTTGCTAGTTCCGTTACAAAGCACCCAAACGTTTACACGAAAAGCTAGATTTATTAATCCCTTATTTCAGTTAACATGAATGCAAGTAGGCAAAAAAAACAACAACAACAACAACAAAACAAAACAAAACAAAAAAGAAGGGAAAAAAAGTAGAATCTGCTTTCCTCTCTAAACAAAGGGATGAACACACTGAGTAGTAGAAAGAACGATTCGGTTGTTGCAGCACTGATAGCCCAGTGGAATGTAGAGTAAACCACCACATTTTATGCAGCTTGCAGTCAATGGAACTGCTGGGGTACCAAAGCAGCACTTCTGCTGTAGAGGGTTGATGACAATATTTCCACAAACCAGATTGTTAGGCTTGGTTATACACTGCTCAGCTAGTTGAACAACTTGGTTTTTACAACACTTCTGGGTATGTGGATCATATTGATAGCCACCGCATAGTACCGGAAAAGTATTGCAAGGCACGCCCCAGGGTTGGACTCGATTTTGGCAGCATTGTTCGACAGAAGGGACGCAATGGGCCAGTCCACAGGGCAGCTGGGTACAAGGGACATGGACAGCAATTACCCTGTTATAGCAGCATCTGTGGGTATGTGGATTGTAGCGAACGAAGGCACCGCAACACTTTTCTGTCAAGAAATTATAGGGACGTAAGCCACATGTTTTTGGGGGTAATGGTCTGCATGGAACACTTTTGGGAATAACTCGACCGTTACAGCATTGCTGGGTATGTGACACATAGGCAACCTGTTTGCATTGAAGTCGTCTGCAGGCAACGTGGATGGGCAGCTTTTGACCAAAACAGCACTTTTCTGTCAGGAAATTATAGGGACGTAAGCCACATGTTTTTGGGGGTAATGGTCTGCATGGAACACTTTTGGGAATAACTCGACCATTGCAGCACTGTTGAACGTGTGAAATCTTGAATATTGGGTTGGTATTAATTCACTCTAGCGAGAAAGGTCATTGAGCGTAAAAGGATATGGAAATGGATTATTTTTGTCCGATGTTTGTATTGAAGTAGTGACCGAGAAGAACGGAATGTTATATATGTGGCTAGTTGTCTTTTTATGACTAACCACACCACCTATAATCTTCGCTTCTTTCGATCAAGTCTGATTGTAAAGCCCCGGCAACACGTTGTGACATTGTTAGAAGAACACGTCCCAACATTTAAGAACGCTTCTAACAATGTTGGATACGCATACAACATTGTTGGGAACACGTCACTTCGGGGTCTTAACTTCAACAATTATTAGGATCTCGGATTGGAGACTGGACCCTTAACTCTGATTGGTCTTTGCAATACGACATTGTTGAAAGGGCGGCTCCACGCCTCAACATTTGTTGTATGTTGGAGAAAATGTTTGATCGAAATCAAAACATTCTTCCAACAAAAAATGTTGAACAAACGTCATCAAACAGGCATGCTACACGTTGTAACATTGTTCGTCCAACAAATGTTTTATAACAATGTTTGAACGTGTAGCCGGGGCATAACACTTGCCAAACTTGCACAAAACACTTAAACATTAACCCTATCTATGAAACACGGCTGTTAATTAGCAAATTTATTGGGTCTATATTTAAAAATAAACGTTCAATATTTATTCAAACGTGCACGTAGTCATCTATTGACCGCAGTTAGTGTAAAAATGAGAAATCTGTTCTGTTTGCGCGTGTAATTGCGAAACCCTTCCATAATTTTTACAGTATAGGAGATTATATTCCATTTCTAAAGCTACGATAGAATTTTTTATACTGTTCCTATATCCTCCCTTTTCCATAAAGTCATTTTTAAAATTAAATATAATTGTTGAATTATGCTATTGATCTAAAATATAATGATATTTCCGTTAAGATATACGCCCTCTTATGGAAGCAGCCATTTCAGAAACCGTAGGGCTGATCGAAACCTTATTTTTCAGCTGAATTTTTGTTAACTAACTTTACCATTTACAAAATATGCCTACATGCAACCCAAGAAATTGCTAGTCAAGAGTAAAACAACACCACTCGTTATTTTTAAAATTTCGGCAAAGAGAAAAATATCAGGGCCTGTTTTTCGATATTTTGTTTCGTGACTGTTTCAGACGTTTAGGTTAATAAACAGTCAAAAAGCACTTTCACAAACGACAGCCTTTTACATTATTCGCGTCAACAAAAAAGATTGTTTGAGAGTGAAATTTACCTTAGTTAGCATGTGGCACACCATGTGGTAAAACGGCGTCTTTTTTAAGAGCAACAATGTATTAGACAGCCAAAAATAACTACAAATGTAAAGGTCCTTAATAAAATGACCAAACAGTTGAAAAATACATCAAGTAGCATACGATCTTGAGACGTTTGGGTGTTAAATTATTTGAAAAAGTCAAACAGAATCGTGATTTTTGCTTGGATAAGTTCGTTTCACGTTTCTTGTGTTTTACGGGAATTTGATTTGTGTCCATAGATCATACTTGACCTAATCTTAAGAGTCGAATAATTTAGCAATTAATTAAAATCAAAAGCAACCTTGTTTGTCTTAGGTTAACCAAAACTGTTACTTGTTGTTTAAAACCCATCGACTTAGCCAAAAATTAAGTTACAAGTTCCTAAGGCCGGTTTCTGAAATTTTTAATGTTATTTTAACTGACAATTTCTCTTGGAAATCCTTGATATTCGATTTTGTGTCTTACTTAATATCGTCAGCTTACGTCGCTTCTCACTAGATTTACTAAACTAAAGACATTTGTTGACAGACTTCTTCAGCGTATAGCAAAACAACAGAAGTCATATCTAAAAGACTTTATATATATTTACTTTATAGAGTGAACGAAAGTCCCAAAGAGGGACTATATGGACGTAACGAGCTTATATAGAAATATACCACAGGAGATCGGAAATCAAACGCGGAAAAAGACCGAAAGTTTCTGACAAAACCGCAAACAACGACTGATGTATCTACATTTTCAAAAAGCAAGAAAAGAAAACACTTGGCGCCTAGAGAGAGCACTGTATCTCTAAAAAATATATACAAGATAACAGAAAACGTAGAAAGGAAAATAGCCGAGTTCAACGATCTAATGTCAACTGTAAAAGGCAAGGATAATAAACAATTTTACAGAACAAATGCCTGTTAAGTGAGTCATTAGATAATGACTTGGACAAACGGAAACGTTTAACAAAACAACCGTCGAACAGAAAGCGGAAAGACCGCAAGCAAAAAACCAAAGAAATATAAACGCGAGGTTTGAAACAAAAACAAAACAAAACCAAATAAAAAAAAACCTCTCTAATAAAGAGCTAATCAGTGATCAGATTAACCTTCCGGCAAAAGGGCTGAAATATATTCCCACACCCGTGACTAGCGAGGAACAAATGCAACGGCAACTCTTGCGTGAATTTGATAGTGTCGCAAGAAGAATTAGACTACGATACATTTTTCAAGACCAGGAAGAAGATCCACATCCATTACACGTTAAATCGACATGGAAACCACCAATACAACCATCAATCGCCCTAGAGAACTATTTAGAAGAGGATAAGGTAAAACCTGTGGAAACAAAAGATACAAAACCAAACAATGATCTGCCACCAGCCGAACAAAGGGCACTTAAGGCATTAAAGCAAGACAAGGAAATCAACCTTAAAAAGGCACGACCACTGTTGTGTTCAACTCACTTGAAAAACCGATGGTAGATGAGACAAGCCGCAACGTACGGCAGCTAGTTAATGAACTCTACCACAAAAACCACATGGACGAAGCAACTAAAAAATGGTTTTGTAAAGGAGCAAGCCCGCCTCGAATTCCGCTTTTCTGCACCCTAACAAAATTTCACAAATCAATACCAGTCGGGAGACCAGTAATATCAGGGTGAGATGACCTTACAGAGAAACAATCAACATTTGTTGACAGACTTC
>JAEMWC010001365.1:17500-42500 GCA_016490735.1 Pachyseris speciosa | reverse complement strand
AAAAAGATACCTTTGCTTCGATTCTCTAATGGCAGACCTTTTAAAGTTTTTGTTTTCCAGTTTTTGATGAGTTTGGAGGGCGGGTTACTCCGTGCTGAAACAGGTTTTACAATTTTAATAACTTATGTCAAAATTTTCAAGTATTACTTTTTGGCATCTCCGGCTCGTTATCACGCTGATTTTGCAAAATATCAAAGAAATTAATTTCTTTCTTGACAAAAATTGCGTCATGTAGGCTCAGATACAATGTCACCATAATTTCAAGAGCGAATGCGACCTTACAACAAATTTCAACATCGATTTAATTTCCTAGTGAATATAATCGACATTCTTGTTGTGATGGACAACTTTTATAACTACACATTGTTGACATGGTTGGGTCTTCTTTCAAGCTCTTTTGTTTATGCGCAGAAACCACCGAAGATCGTGAGGACAGTGCGGACGAAGATTTGGAAACGCCTTTAGAGGATAGCGAAGGTATGAGAATGCGTAAAGTAGCATGTAGGTAGACCTGTATGTATACCTGCACAAAATGTGCCTGTTTTTGCGCCGAATCCATTCCACGGCTTTATGCTAAAGACCGTCTTCAACTGAAGTTGCGATTAACTAATGTATTTCCTTAGTGTTGTTATAGTGTTGTTGTTATAGGAGGGTTGATAACTTTATCTACCGGAATTGACGCTACTATATGTCTTAAATTTTTTAAGGGTCGTCAGTTTCATCGCATTTCCACTCCAATTCCATTTTATTTCATGCAATTTTCCCACTGGAAACAAACATTTGGTTTTTTTGTGCTTCAGATTTCAACGAAGACAAAGAAGACGATAGACCAGAAGAAAGTGAGGAAAGTGATGCCGTGGAAGACTCATCTTTAGATGACGAGGACGAAGGTAAAAACACGCTGAAGTAATGCAAAAGAAACAATTCTTTACTGAATATCAATCGGAACTCTTCCACTTCCCTTTGTTGGTAATGTACTTGTCGATTTGAAGTTTCGAGTTAAACTTGAAGAATTATTTGTTTTACAATGTCTTCCCAACAAAGATGGAAGTTCTGCTTTCTAATATCATAGACAATACAGCATAATTTCACCTGGTTCTGCTCGACATGACGAGATATTGGTAGAATGAAGAGAGATACGCTTTATAAATCGCTCGTTGTACTGACGATTCTGATACTTAACAGTTTATTTCGCTTATGTAACAAGGAACTTCCTTCAAGCTAAAAAAGGTTTCCACCGAATCATAATATGTGAATACTGACGTGGTTTAATTATTTCTGGACAAAGAAAAAGAAGTTCTCCTTTCTCATTCAGCAAAATGTAAATATTTTGCCCTCTCGGCGCTTTAAGATGTCGTTTCAAGTATATTGAGGATCCCAACCAATATCATTTCTACTGTTTGAAGATAAGTAATCTTTTAGTCTTCCTCGCAGTGTCTATCTACCGTGAAACAACTGTCTTTGCCTTTGTAGCGAAAGCCCTAAGTATGAATAATAATTAATGCTGACTGATTGAAAACAAACTCAGTCATTACGGCACTGCTCGTCAATCTAGAGACAAGTGATTACACAGAGATAACAAACTAAAACGATAAACAAGCTAATGCGGGAAAATTTCACTGAATATTTGTGGTTTTTCTCCACTTTAGAATCAAACGACGATGACGCCGATGAAACTACTTTTCCTGAAGACAGTGAAGAAATTGATGAAGATGAAGACGAGGGTAAGAAATTCTAAGACAACTTAGTTAATGTTACTGTCCAACTTACTGTGTTTTCACGCTTACTTCAATATCATTACTGTAAAACAAGCCCGCTTCTTTTTGTTCAATTTATCAGCATACCGTAAAAGCTCTATTAAGCCTTCCGGTCTCTATTAACCCCCCTCTCTAATAAGCCCCCTGTTTTAGTCCCCCTCTCAAATAAGCCCCTCTCCCCTTTGGTAAATGAGATTTTGCAATTAGTCCCTACTATTCCCTTTATCCAGTTTTTGAGTCTCAGTTGATTTGTTTTAAGACAAACATAGACTCAATCACATAATTAATACTGTTTGTTGCTCTGTATTGAACAATAATAAAAGTTTACTGCAGTTGTTTGCGTTCTGTACAAAAACTATTTTAAGACGAAAATGAAGTGTTTAAGATTTAAAATAAGCCCCCCGCCCCATCTCTATTCAGCCACCCTCTCTAATAAGCCCCACGGCAATGAGGCGTCAAATTAACAATAACTGAGTAATGCATTATCAAACTGATACTAAGTTCTTAAATAAATGTTTTTCTCCGCCAGATTCTGATGAAGATAACAACCATGATGAAAGTTCGCCTGAAGAAAGCGAAGACAATCCTGATGAAGAGACCAGCTTTGACGACGGCAATGAAGGTAGCGATCTGTGAATTTGGTAAACATTTTAAAAAATTAAAACCCCACACCAATAGCATTTAAAAGAGGAGCCCCTCTGTGTTTCTATAAATAAAACTCAATTGGCGCAGATCCCATATATGAGCTAGCTGCAATTATATTGCTACGTTTACGTTTGATTATAGAAGAAACTGATTCTTGGAAGGGAGAAAACAATTTAGCCATTTGGGAAGGGTTAACTTTAGAAAAATCTTTTTTTATCCCATCCCTTGGTCCACAACTAAAGCTAATTTACAGGACTAGTGCTCCAAACTGCAGACGAAAGTAAAATGAACAAGTTCGTTATTCAATTGCATTGAAAGAGAAGATGTTGATTATAAAATTTCGAAAAATGGCCTCTTAAGAGCCGCTATGCTAATTAAGATGAGTTTATATGAATGTTAGTTAACATAAATTGTCTTTTTTTGTGTTCTCGCCCATCACCGGTCAATACTTGTAGCACAATACACAATCAAAGTTTTCGAAATTATTGTTCAGTTCAAATTAATGGAAAGGTCTCTTCAAAATACAGTAGCAGTTGTTGATGAGGTATTTTTTTCTTTGCAGAAGAAAATAGCAGTGATGTTAAAAGGTCCCTTCTCAGACGTGGCCTCCACCCGTACAATCGCGTAAAACAACGCTGCTGCGCTGAAAAGTTTGTCTACAATCGAGGTAGTCACAAGTGCTGCTTCAATCAAGTGATTCCTAAAAGCGTTAAGTGTGCAAGGCTGCGTTGTAGACAGATTGCATACGTTTCACACGTTCAGCAGTGCTGCAACGGTCGAGTTATTCCCAAAAGTGTTCCATGCAGACCATAACCCCCCAAAACATGTGGCTTACGTCCCTACAATTTCCTGAAAGAAAAGTGCTGTTTTGGTCAAACGCTGCCCATCCAAGTTCCCTGCAGACGACTTCGATGTAAACAGGTTGCCTATGTGTCACATACCCAGCAATGCTGCAACGGTCGAGTTATTCCCAAAAGTGTTCCATGCAGACCATTACCCCCCAAAACATGTGGCCTACGTCCCTATAATTTCCTGACAGAAAAGTGCTGTTTTGGCCAAAAGTTGCCTATCCACGTTCCCTGCAGACAACTTCGATGTAAACAGGTTGCTTATGTGTCACATACCCAGCAATGCTGCAACGGTCGAGTTATTCCCAAAAGTTTTTCATGCAGCCCATTACCCCCAAAAACATGTGGCTTACGTCCCTACAATTTCCTGACAGAAAAGTGCTGTTTTGGCCAAAGGCTGCCTATCCACGTTCCCTGCAGACGACTTCAATGTAGACAGGTGGCCTATGTGTCATATACTCAACAACGCTGCAACGGTCGAGTTACTCTCAAAAGTGTTCCTTGCAGACCATTACCCCCGAGAACATGTGGCGTACGTCCCTACAATTTCCTGACAGAAAAGTGCTGCGGTGGCTTCGTTCGCTACAATCCACAGACGCACAGATGCTGTTATAACAGAGTAATTGCTGTCCATGTCCCTTTTACCCAGCTGCCCTGTGGACTGACCTATTACGTCCCTTCTGTTGAACAATGCTGCCAAAATCGAGTGCAGTCCTGGGGCGTGCCTTGCAGTACTTTTCCGGGAACGTTACTATGCGGTGGCCATCAATATGATCCAAATACCCAGAAGTGTTGTAAAAACCAAGTTGTTCAACTAGCTGAGCAGTGTATTACCAAGCCTAACAATCTGGTTTGTGGAAATATTGTCATCAACCCTCTACAGCAGAAGTGTTGCTTTGGTACCTCAGCGGCTCCACTGACTGCAAGCTGCGTAAAGTGTGGTGCTTCACTCTACATTCCATTGGGCTATCAGTGCTGCAACAACAGAATCGTTCTCTCTACTACTCGGTGTGGTCTTCCCTTTGCTTAGAGGAGAAAGCAGATCCTACAATTCTCAGCACTTTCTTCTTTGTTTTTTTTTGCATACTTGCACTAATATTAAAGTGAAACATTCGTAAATGGTGTTAACTGAAATAAGGGATTAATAACTCTAGCTTTTCGAGTAAGGTTTAGGTGCTTTGTAACAGAACTATTAAATGAATGATTTTGAGCCAAGTGCATGGCTTTTAGTGTTTGAGGATAGTTTGAACACAGGCATCCCAAGCTCAACAAATGTTACGCGTAAAGATGTTGTTGTGTTGCACCGTAATTATATAGTTTTGTACGGGGAAAAAAAAAAGAAATTACCACACTATCTTAATAAAATCAGCTCACCTCGATACATTGTTGTACTCTTTATTGTCTGGTAGCTTTTCAGGCTGGTTTTTAGCGATTTTAGCCGGATTTTTGCCGTTTGGGCTTCCTTACAATAATAAAAATAGGCACACATAATGTGCATGTGTCACGGCAAGGACATCTGCCCAAGTCCCTGTCTGGACTATAGTTAATATAGGGAAATGGTTATGAAGCCCGACAAATATCAAAGGAGCAAAACAAAGAGGCCAAGATTTATGTTGGAAGGTCCATGACCGTGCGCATTTCTTTGTTTTACACTCTATGGATGAATTACATAATCGCAATGTTTTTTTGGTTATTTGCATGAATATACGTGTAACCACCTGTTTCAGTATTACGGCGATGAATTGTAATGATAAGGGTAATGTATTTATATACCTCTCATATCACATAGTCTCATGGCGGCTTACAACACTGGCCGGGGTACTTAACCAGACTGCTTGTGCAGTTTACAATTAATGAAGTAACTAATAAGTACCCCCGTAATGTGAATATCAAATTAGGACAGACACTAGGAGTGGTCACAGCGAGAGGCAGATTAAGTGAAATTCCTGCGAGACGAGAGCTACGGTATATCGTCCTTATCCGAGAAGACTAGAAAGTCTAACCCTTTGTAGATGTCATTACCAAGGAAGCACTTTCCCCGCGATTATTTTAAGACCCTGAGAACTAGTCCGGCCGGCGTATGAACCCGTGACCTCCCACACGGTAGTTATGTGCTCTACCAACCGAGCTAACCAGTCCCGGATGACTCCTCATATACTCAACTGCTGTTGATCGAATGTGTAATGGTAACCTGGGACACCAAGAATCGCTCTAAAGAAACAGTCTCCTCCACCACCTACGTCTAGTGGACATAATCCAAGTTGACTTAGTCTTACGGTTAATATAACCCATGATGAACCTAGAGAACATTCTCTAATTGTACTATTCCCGTTCTGCTATGGACCTGGGTTTAATTAACCACATATTAGCAACTTTCATTTTGGTGTGAATGATATATGAAATAAATCATACATGAACTGCGGAAATGAAATCAAATGAAGAATGATCCTCGCAGTTGTGAACGCAATTTATGCAATTGCGAAAAGAAGCCTGAAAAAAATTCAGGACTTCAACGGGGTTCGAACCCGTGACCTCGCGATTACCGGTGCGATGCTCTAACCAACTGAGCTATGAAGCCACTGACGTTGGGAGCAGGTCAATTGTGGGTTCATATGTTCCCGTGAAAGAAATCAGTGTGAATGATATATGAAATAAATCATACATGAACTGCGGAATGAAATCAAATGAAGAATGATTCTCGCAGTTGTGAACGCAATTTATGCAATTGCGAAAAGAAGCCTGAAAAAAATTCAGGACTTCAACGGGGTTCGAACCCGTGACCTCGCGATTACCGGTGCGATGCTCTAACCAACTGAGCATTGAGGAGAGGGGAAAACCCAACTTCAACGCCGTTTTTGGTAATTTAGCTCCAGGATAGTTCGCCCACATTTTACAAGTTAAAGAAGTTGGAATAACGGCGAAAGAGTTACGATAACGAGAAGCTACATTTTCAAATGACGTTTTCGTTGCCGTTGCCGTTGCCGTTGCCGTCGTCGTTGCTTAGGCTCTCTAATAGTTAGTAATGTCTTTGACCCTTAAATGCAAACCGTGGTAAATGTTCCTTTTTTAATTGTTGAAAAACGTTTTACGCACGATATTCAAAATTTTCAACCACCTGATAATTGCTTTTTTTTTGGGGGGGGGGGGGGGGAGGGGCGAGGCTAAGCTATTGTGAAACTTCGAACACCACAAGGGTGTCCTTACATCAGTCAAAGAAATCCTGGTTGTGTACCATTTACCACAAATTCCCGGAAATTCCCGTTGGAATGTAAATGGTAAACCTTTTTTTAGTTCGTCCCACTGGAAAATTCCCGGGACGAACGGGGGTTCTGAAAAGGTGGTCCTGTTTTCCCGGTTGTGACGTTCCCGATGGAAATTCGTTTACCATTTAGATTTTTCTATGTTTTGTACTAGTTTCAGTCGTCTTAGCTTTTGGCCGAGCGTAATCTATCCAATCAGCGAGCGCAACGTGACAATCCGGAAATTTTAGGCAATTGGTAAACAAAATGTATCGTTCTTTCCGAACGAAGATTCCTAACCGAACTTTCCGGAATTTTTTCTAAATGGTAAACAACCCCTGTGCCATGCCGGAATCAAAAGTGAAAAAGAAAAAATTTCTTCCGCTAATTCATCTCTGTTTGGACAATTTATAAGGAAATTGTGGGGAGATCGAGTTGAGCTCGTGAAACAAGGGCGAGAAATCAGAGGAAGAATTTTTACCTTAACCTTGCCAAGGAAACTTCGCTTGAGAAGAAATCTTTCACAAGTAGCCCCAATTTGAAAAACTTGAAAACGGGATGGTAACTGACCAATGATCGAGAAGGAGACGTTTCTTTTGTGCATTGCGAGTCTTGGATGTTTAAGCACCAGACTGTAACTACAGAGAAAAGAGGTGAGCGAATCTCCCACTCACAGACAGAATAGAATTGATTTTAACTCTTGCTGAAACATCGGAGCTCTGCAGAGGGGTGCCCGTAAACAAACGTGAGGTTTTAAATACTACGATAGCACATGAGATTCGGCTGTACAAAGACAAAGAAAACCAAACAACAGGAATCAGGACTTACTCAACCAATTGCAATGTCATCTGTAGTGATGGACAGCACTGTCGTACACAGGGTCAAAAATTACACAACTCCAACATGAAACGAAATAAAAGGAAACTGGAGAGAGGAGGAGTTGTCCACCCCAAGACAAACAAACGCTTCCTTTCCAAGCTGAAGTTAATAGCCAACTTCACTTTGAAAGGCAATCCGGTCTGATCTTTTGTCAATCTTTCTACAACTATAAATAAATCAGTACCGAATCATGACGGCGGCAAAATAACATTTCTGCGAAAAAAAAAATATAACATGCAGCGCTTTCGCGCATTCACCTGCAGTGGGTGGTGAACGCAAACTAAGAGTCGCCTTTTAAAGAGTATGCGAAACATTTCGAAGGAGTTTCCGAATTAATTTCACGTTCCAGTGGGTCTCAAAGCGTTTCAAAAGGGTTGTCAAAGGCTTCAAAGCGTTTCCAAAGGGTTTTAAAGCATTCGCAAAGGGTTTCCAAAGCGTTTTAAAAGGATTTTAATAGGGTATCCAAACGGTTTTAAACCCTTTGAAACTGGGTTTTCAAAGAGTTTCAGAGTGACCTCAAACCCCCTAAAAAAACGCTTATTGCAACATTTTGTTCCTGGGAATTATTATGTAACTGATTTAACAAGGAAATTCCTGTTGTGGATAAGACGTGTTTTCGTATGGAGGGTCTCATATAACAAACAAACCTTAAGGTAGAAGCTAGGGGGGTCCAGGGCTGCCAGTGAAATCCACTTTATGAGGCCCAGCTGGTTTGTTTTTAAACAATTATAGACTCACAACATGATAGAAGTGCATGAAACCACGAATGGAAACTCGGAAAAAAAATCCGAGTTCCAGATGGGATTTGAACCCAAGACCCTTCGTGATCTGATTCTTGGAAGGGAGAAAACAATTTAGCCATTTGGGAGAGTTAACTTAAGAAAAATCTTTTTCTCCTACCCCTTGGTCCACAACTAAAGCCAATTTACAGAATTAGTGCTCCAAACCGCAAGTGAAATTAAAATGAACAAGTTCGTTATTCAATTGCATTGAAAGAGAAGATGTTGATTATAAAATATCGAAAAATGGCCTCTTAAGAGCCGCTATGCTTATTAAGATGAGTTCATATGAATGTTAGTTAAGATGAATTGTCTTTTCTGTGTTCTCGCCCATCACCGGTCAATACTTGTAGCACAATACACAATCAAAGTTTTCGAAATTATTGTTCAGTTCAAATGGAAAGGTGTCTTCAAATTACAGTAGCAGTGGTGATAAGGTCTTTTCATCTTCGCAAAGGAAAATAGTAGTGATATGAAAAGGGTCCCTTCTCAGATGTGGCCTCCGCCCGTGCAATCGCGTAAAACAACCCTGCTGCGCTGAAAAAATTCTCTATAATCGAGAGAGTCACAAGTGCTGCTTTAATCAAGTGAATCCTAAAAGAGTTAAGTGTGAAAGGCTGCGTTGTAAACAGATTGCATACGTTTCACACGTTCAACAGTGCTGCAACGGTCGAGTTATTCCCAAAAGTGTTTCATGCAGACCATTACCCCCAAGAAAATGCGGTTTACGTCCCTGCAATTTCCTGACAGAAAAGTGCTGTTTCGGTCAAAAGCTGCCCATCAGCGTTCCCTGCAGACGACTTCAACGTAGACTCAGAAGTGCTGCAACAATCAAGTCGTTCTCAGAACTGTGCCATGCCTTCCAAACCCTACGCCGTTCTTGTGTGGTGGTCTACGTTACAATCAGCGGGCATACAATTGTTGTTTCAATCAGATTATTCCCAACCAAGCACGTTGTACCAGACTACAGTGTGGCCTTTCCCTCTACGTCCCTCAAACTCAACAGTGCTGCCATAAATTAAGTAGCTCCAAGAAATGTTCCATGCCTACCATTTCCGACGCAATTCCGGTGCGGTCGTCTTTCTTACAATTCAAGACTCCAGAATTGTTGCTATGGCCAGATAATTCTCTACAACGTCCTTTGTACCAGGCTGATTTGTGGACAATCAGGTTACTATGTTCCTTATACGCAGAAGTGCTGTCAGAATCTGGTTGTCCCCAGAATTGTACCACGCTCGACGACGCCATTCCAGTGTGGTGGCTTACAATACAATCAACAGACCCACAAGTGTTGCTTTGGTCAGATAATTCCCTACAACGTCCTCTGTAACAGGCTACTTTGTTGCAGTAGATACTACGTTCCTCACACTCAACAATGCTGTCACAATCGAATCACTCCCAGAAATGTGCCATGCCCGGCATTTCCGATGCAGTTCCAGTGCGGTGGCCTCTTACACAATCCTCGACTCCACAGATGTTGTTATGGTCAAATAATTTCCCGCTTCCGTGGACGTTGTATCAGGTTGCCTTGTGGACTAACGTCCTACGTTCCCCAAACTCAACGGTGCTACAACAACCGAGCCATTTCAAAGCTTATACTTTGTTTTCCCAACAAGACTCCCGTCTTTTGTGCTCGCGGTCGCTAAAATCTACAGACCCAGAGATGCTGCTATAATAGGGTAATTCCTGTCGATGTCCCTTGCACCTGGCTTCCCTGTGGACTGGCCCATTACGTCCCTTCTGTCGAACAATGCGAGTCCAGCCCAGGAGCGTGCCCTGCAGGACGTTTCCGGGAACGTAACTATGCAGTGGCCAACAATATGATCCAGATACCCAGAAGTGTTGTAAAAACCAAGTCGTTCTAATAACAGAGCAGTGCCCAACCAATCCTAACAATCTGGTTTGTGGAAATATTGTCATCAACCCTCTACACCAGAAGTGTTGCTTTGGTAACTCAGCGGTTCAACCCTCAGCCCTTTTGCATACGTGCACTAATATTAAAGTGGAACATTCGTAAATGGTGTTAAAATATGGGATTAATAAGCGTAATGTAATATGATCCAAATACCCAGAAGTGTTGTAAAAACCAAGTTGTTCAACTAGCTGAACAGTGTCCAACCAATCCTAACAATCCGGTTTGTGGAAATATTGTCATCAACCCTCTACACCAGAAGTGTTGCTTTGGTACCTCAGCGGCTCCATTGACTGCAAGCTGCGTAAGGTGTGTTGGTTTACTCTACATTCCATTGGGCTATCAGTGCTGCAACAACCGAATCGTTCTCTCTACTACTCTGTGTGCCGTTCATCCCTTTGTTTAGAGAGGAAAGCAGATTCTAACATTCGTAAATGGTGTTATCTGTAATAAGCTTTTCGTGCAAACGTTGGGGTGCTTTGCAACAGAACTAGTAAATAAATGATTTTGAGCCAAGTGCATGGGTTTTAGTGTTTGAGGATAGTTTGAAGGGCACTGAGTATTCTTGTATAGATAGCCGGAAGAACGCCGCTTATTAGTACTTTATTAATTAAAGTCAAGGTCCTTTTGAATCAACGCGAACTTGCGTTCAAAATGTTTCCCTGTGCATAGACTTACAGTACAAAGTAAATGAAAGTTTTGTTTATTAAAGCATCTTTAAATGTAAGAAGGTCTTAGCTAAAGAATACCTATTATTCTAAGTTGTTATTGAAAATCATTGAAACAAGATGAAGAGGAATATCAATTTCCAGGGCTAGACACGTTTTAGTTCTTAATAGAAAGTACTCTTACTTGGTTAATTAGTAACACATTGCGATGACGTTGTCTAGACTCTATGAACTGTTTTACATAGCCTGGTTCCTCTGCGTTCTCCGCGCAGTTAGCCATGGATTCTACCCTCGTGCAGTGACGTCTTCGAGCAACAATCAGGTACTAAATCTCAGTGGTACGCTTCTCGCGGACAAAGGAATACGGGAGAACACCTGGGTATTAGGCAATGTTTGTCGTCTGCTTGCTCTTAGTTCATGGTTTTGGTCAAAGTATCGTAATTTTGTATTTGCTGCTATACAAGAGGATATATATAATTCATCATATATTTTTGTATGCTAGTTTTTACTTTTTGCTGAAAAAAAAAACTGAGTAGTGATTTCGAGAATTATTTCAGTTCGTGTCCTGTGCAGAGGAACAAAGTTGTATTCCGAACTAAGTGATCTAGTAAGGTTAACAAATTTAGGGGAATTGTCAGTGAGCTCATCATTTTAAACCTAAAACTGATATCCTTCAATAGACAGTTAAGGGGACAGGTCGTTAACTTATATCCTCCAGTTATTTAAGATTCGTTCAGAACCGTGGTCTATTAGAGAGCAGTTACATAAGAAACTTTATGCTGGCGATAAAATCTCGTGTAATATTTGAGTACTGCCTACACAAACAGAGTAGACGTGTATATCAGCATTGTGCAGTGCTTTTTTACTTATTTATCATGTACGCTTTAGTCATGGTGGACCGGAAGTAGTGAATAAAACAAATCGCTATTAGACATATGCTTGTTAGCGTATTCCCCTGTGTTGCTTGTCCCCAGTTATTCAATACTCTCCACCTGAAATGGTTATCGAAGCCTAGAGAATTTAACAGAGTTCTATTTTCCAAATCTCACTTAAACGCTTGCCGGCCTTTACAGTAATTACTTATGTTCAAAGTTCAATAGAAAATATCACTGTGAAACTGGTAATACACCAGGGTGGAGTCACTCGAAGCATGGTTAGCGCTAACCATTGGTTAAGATGTATTAAAACCTATACGTTGTCATGGTATTTAACCCGGGCTAGCGCTAACCATGTTTCGAGCAACTGGGCCCAGGTCATAGCTACCAGAAGGCACCATTACTTAGCCTGTTTTTGTGTGCAATACATGTAGTATCCCACACTACTGTCATCGGGTTTTAAGTCAAATAATGTTTATGAGCTGCAAAGTTTGCAATGCATTGTGGACATTGTATTACACACACGTACCCTTTTAGCCTGCTCCAGGCTCTCAGACATTTGGGGCGAGCGCGCGAGAAAGAGCGAAGAAAATTTAGCGGGGCTGGGGCGTCTGTACGCAGGCAAGAGTAATTAAAAGGGAGCCTGTGAGATTTTCTTTAACGAACCCGCTAGCACGTCAATATGTCAATTAACGCAAACCGTTATCGGATTTCTCGTGCGATTCATTTACAAATAACCGCGAGTGAACACGTGAGGATCCTGTAAGTCTCACATGTACTGGAATTGTATCACACTTTCGATCACGCGTGCGGTAATACAAGCAACACAAAGAACTATGAGAATGAATATATGAAAATCATATATTTGAACTGCGGAGTAATGATTGAATATGTGAATGAACAATACTTAAGCAGTAGTGAAAATAAAGCCTAAAAAAAATTCAGGCTTGTACGGGATTCGAACCCACAACCTCCTCAAAAATAAGGCCGTCTCCATTGGAAGCTGTGAGGGATATTTCATTCCTTCGTTGTTGACGACTACTGCCTTCCTCATTGCGTGCAACAAAGTGTTGACACCAGCACCCACAAGCAGCCACTCAACCTTCTAACTATATTTGTTGTTGGATATCCCGGGACAGATATGTACCTAATTATCTGTGGGACGTTAAAGAACCCACACACTGCTCGAAAAAATGTAGGGGACGTATTTCCCGGTGTGTGGTCTATCTCTGTCTTACATATGACATTCATATGTGGGTTGGGTGGGTGGGTGAGATCAAATTTGGACTGACAGCGGCTGCCAGAGGCGCCTTTACAGGCTGACGTCCGATCTCACCCTAGAGAAGAATTGTAAACCGCCATGAAACTATGTGATATGTGGGTATATATATCCATTACCAAGGCCATTAAATAAGTTGTAACTGTTACGCGTAGTTTTGCACCACCTAGCCACACCAATAAGTCTCCTGCGCTTTTACTCGCTTTAGCCGCATGCTAAATCAAAGATTTTAATATCGTCAATTCTTCTTCCAAATCGTTCAGTTCTAATATGTTTCTTTTCTATCAAACAGGGAAATCGTCGGCCATTCAATACATTGCCCAGGAACCACTGGAGCATGTCGCTCTCAGTGAATCCATATTTAGCAAAAGCACGTCCACTGGCTTCGTCAAACTCCTTGCGACCAAAAAGAAGACCATGATTGTGTCCCCAGAGGACTGAGGTCTCTCGAGTCCTTATGATAATGTAACACACTAGACCTTAGTAAACATAAGCTCGTGGGAAGATACTTACACTATATGGAAGACCACACAATTCCGGGACTGAACTGATGCTTTGCGTGACTCAGGCCAGCAGGAAATTATATTTCACTTTCACATTTTTGTCAAAACAAATAAAACATTATCTAGCATGTTGTCCTTTAGTTGGATGCTTTTCCTACGGATGCACCAATAAGCGCCGGATGATATTCACTCCGATGTTTTTGCGATGAAAAAAAAACCAGTGCTTTTAGGAAACAGGAATTTTTCCGCTTAGCCTTGAATAGCGCGTTCACCAAGAAGCAGTCAGCATCATTACGCAGGGCGCGCATGCTCCCTGGCTTCTAATTCCGACCCTCGTGTTGTGGAATTCGAAACAGATGCTCCGAAAGGAACTTATGAAATGTAACTCAAAACTTCAGTTAAGGTATCGGAAGTTCACAAGGGGTATAAATTTCCTGCTTATGTTCTTGAAGTGCAACTTTTCTTTCAAGTCCCGCCTAAGTCCAACTAATTTACCTGCCTTCTCCACAGGCTTTCCCAAGGCTTAGTGGGAAAAAGGATTTTTAACGCGTGGTGCTGGAGACAAGCGAGAAGTTCGAGCGGGGAATGCTGGGAGCTAGCGCGGAGAGCGAGCGGAGAGACATCCCCATAATCGATAGTGAGCGACTGGGACGTGGCAGCTAATTTATGGCTATTCCAATTAACAAGTTGTCGAATTTTTTAAAATGGTTTAGCTTACGCGACAGGACCGAAAGGGGACATGGGTAGTTGTAAATCTTTACCATTCGGCTCCATTTTCGCGCTGTCAACACCATAGGATGGAAGGAAACTCTCATAAACGTTTGGATAGTGATGCTTCACAAATTAATATGATAAAGTAAGCTGAAGCCACTCTCAGGGCACTAAGGCTTGTGGGATGTGGCTGGAGTGACAAGGGATACTTCACAAATTAATCCTCGTCACTCCAACCACATCCCACAAGCTTTACGTTTCCATTGGTTGTTTAACTGATATGTGGGTACTTGCGCCTGAGCATTAGCTATGCCATGCTGATGAGAACTTATAATGCCGAAACAGCTGTCCATGGCTGCTAATATTTGGGCTCAATCTTTGCTTTGGTAGATTTAAAGGGTAATGCCCGCTACCTTGTGGCCTTAGTGCCCTTAGAGTGGCTTCTGCTTACTTGATTACATTAATTTGTGAAGTATCCTTTTCACTACAGCCACATTCCACAAGCTTCACGTTTTCATTGCTTCTCGTAAACGTTTTCCTGTGTGTTTTTTGCCTGTCAGGGGGTGAGTCAAGCTAACCCTCCCGAGATCGCCATACGGGTTCGTGGCGCAGGTCTCACTGTATCGTTGATTGAAATAGCTCTTTGTCCACTTTCATGCAATTCCTCTCGTTCTTATTGGAAGACAGAAGACCAATACAGAAATGTTCTTCCGCAACTCTTTAAGACTCTGCCCTCGGTCGAGACCATTTGCTCTTTACACAGTGTGAACCAGTGGATATTGTTTTTCTCACACTCTCAGTGGTTACGCAAAATCCGACAGTGAATCGAATTGGTGATCACTGGAATGGATACTCCAAAATAAGGTGAGACATTTCGTGATACATATACAATATAACATATCTCAAAATTGTCGTCACTCGTGGAACATTTGGTGATGTTATATGGCAATAACCGACAACCTCAGCGTTAACCCGAAACAACACTCTGTTTAAAGGCAGAGAATAACTGCTAGGTATTAAATACCTAGGAATTTTAATTGATTCAAATTTATCCTGGAAACCTCAAATTGCATGCATTGTAAAGAAAATTAAAAGAAGTGTAGGGATCTTGTCTAAGCTTCGCCATTATGTTAATATTGATATTCTTACTAATCTCTATTACTCTTTAATCTACCCATTTCTGACCTATGGTATAATTATCTGGGGTAATACATATCCAACTACACTTCAGCCTTTATATATTTTACAGAAAAAAGCAGTGCGAATCATGACTTTTTCCTCATTTGATGAACATTCAACTCCACTGTTTAGATTATTAGCAATTATGAAGCTCTCTGATCTTGTTACATTTCATATTGCACTTTTTATGCATAAATTTCACAACAAGTTACTACCTTCAAATTTTGATAGCTTCTTTAATTCAGTACTTAGTATCCATAACTACAATACACGTAGTGCAGCAAATCAATCTTATTACCTGCCTCGAGCTAGAACAAACTATGGAATATTTAATATTCGCTTTCAAGGACCAAAGGTATGGAACTCTCTTGGGAAAGATATAAAGTCAATTCCTTTCAGTAAATTTAAAACAAAATTAAAAAATGAATTGCTGTGCCAGTATTAATGTTACTTTGGTTTCTGTTTTCCCTGAGTAACGAATTTCTTCCCAGTTATTTCTGATTTATTTGTTGCTCTGCATTTAACTTATCATATTCAGGATTTCATTTTTAATACATTTCTAATATATTTGTCTTTTTCCCCATGACTTGTAAATTTCGTTCATTTATAGTTATCTATAGTTTAATTTTGTGTGTGTGTGTGTCTGTGTTCTTTCGACCCTAATATTGTAATTTATTCTATGTAATTTGGCTTCCTAGCCTTGTTAACTTTCTAGTTATTTTAGGAAGCCAAGACCCTTTTAGTTTTAGTTTTTATTTCATGTAAATTTCAATATTCTTAAGTGTAAGGGTCAATAAAGTTGTTGTTGTTGTTGTTGTTAGGCACTGATCTCTAGCGATTAGGCCTAAGCGCTGACTCGAAATGGTTAGCTTTCATATTGTTATGGTGACACCGCATAAATTTGTTAAAACTTGCCTCCCTTGTCAGCTACCAATCCAGCCAATCGTTGGTGTAGTGGATATGGATATCGTTGTCACGCCTATAAACCAGGTTTGATCCTTTGTATGCTCTTTTCAAAGATTTTTTTGCGTTCGACGAAGGAGAACGCATACTAATCGTGTCGTTTTTACCGAAATCACTCTCGCGGGTTTTGTGGACCAGTCCCGCGGGTATCGATCGTGATGCCATGCGATTTCAGCGTTTGAGCGCCATTTTGGACTGACTTTATAGCACATATAGCCTCGATCTCATGTGCTAATGTTTTCTTGGCCGCCGTGAGCTGGAATTTACACGTGCAGTGAAATAACCGCAGGAGGTGGAAAGATTGCAGCAAGCTATTGCATCATATCTCGCTTTTCGCAGTTTTCCACAAGGTAAGTGAAGTTTTGTTAATTTATTCGAGTTTCCACTAGCAAATATGGCTAAGGCCACGTACGAGAATATCAGAAAGCTGTGGAGTGGAGTGTTTTCCTCGGGTACGACAGCGAGTTGTAATGTGTCTACCCGGGGTCAATTCAGCTGCTTTTCTCAGGAGATTCAACTTCTCTCTGCGCTCATACTTGTGAGACTCGATGGCAACTTAAGTGAACTCATCTCGTTTAAAATTGATTTTTATAAGTGGACCACAAAATACATTGACATGTTGAGTTCTGCAAGTTTCTTATTGAATTTCAACTAAGTAAACTACTGAAAACATATTATATCGGTTTGTTCAATTTTGTCCTACTATTTGTTTTGGCCACTGCCATTGTATCAAGTACATTACTAAAATGTTGAACTATGAAAACCAACTTTGCAATTGGTTTATGACACTGAGTGAAAGTACTCCACAATCCACTTTCCCTGAATACAAGGAAAAGAGGCCTCTGCTAGCCGGAGGAAACATCTCGGATACCAGGAACGTATAACTTGTGACGCACAAGCGCGTTGTTGCTGTGGTGATCTCGTTTTGAGTGTTCAAGGCATTTATTCCGTTAGTTCAGAATTGGATCCCAGAGAATAGAATATTTGTCATTCCCGCTATGATTTTGAATTGCCTGTTTCATAACAGCAACCATACTTAATTGGAGGTTATGTGTAGCTGTGCGACACCATTCACATCAAATCCTTGTTCTGCAGTTGCAGCACGTGGGACAGGCGAATCATACTGAAACGGCGAATGCTAACAGGCTGAAAAAACCAGCATTCACTGCAGTTTTCGTATAAATTGTGTTTTTTGCGTGTTATTTGCCAGACTTTTGCGCTCAGGGTTGTTTGCCATCTTTGAACCAAGCCCCGTTGTAAAAATAGCGAAATGTTACACATGGACCCTGCTGTTACTCAACTCTTCTCTCAATCCTCTGATTTACTGCTGGAAGATGAAACACATCCGACACACTGTGATGAACATATTACGAAGGGCTGTCGGGTGTAGATCGGCCTAGATCTGCGAGAAGTCCCGTATTTTTATAGGGATAGTAAGGCGAGCGAAACACGCGCGCGCAAAAATTGCCTCCCGCGACGAGATGCCACGCAGAGGTAATTTTGGAGCGCGCTCGGGCCGTTTCGTTAGCGTCATTATACGCAACAAAAATAAAAGACTCCTCGCAGTCTAGGATAAGCCCCTCTATTTTAATAAAGAAAACCATGTTTGACGACAACCAAGTGGTTTTGAAGTTGATAGATGACTTGGAAAGACTAACGTGCCGAGTGTTAGGTTACTCTTGATTACTTAACAGAAACCAAGATAGAGCCGGTGAAAAGTTCACAGGTCCTCTGTGAACATAAATGGGAATTGTTTGCAACCTCTTAAGATTACGGAAGCAAAACAAACTGAACTACAATGAACTTTTGTAATACGGAAGCATAGGTGAGATCGAAATAGTCGGTCAGGTTTTCAGTATGACAGTGCTTGGTATTTTCAATTCCAAACCGCATTCGTTTTGCCCAAACATGCGCAATCGGTACTGCAAATAATTTGTTTCGTTTGTTTGTATTCTTTATGTTCAGGGGAAGTCAAATATAAAGCAATATAAATAATGGTTAAGTACACGCAAAACTTCCTTATCAACCGCGGTCACTGTTATAATTACTAAGCTCTTTCGTTTCCTTACGCGGCAACTGACGCTAATTCATCTCCCTGAGAAAGCAGCGTAAAACGCCAAGTTTGTTAATCGTGCGATCGTTAATCCAGATCTTGATAGCACCCCCTTCCTACACTGCCACAAACACAATAGATTAGTCAAGCATGCTTCTGATTCTGTAAAGAGGACTGATATCTGCCTCCTAAATCCTAATTCTTGGGCTTTCTCTCTCCATCATAGCCTCCTTCGCAGGCGTCTTTGGTCTCGTCACGCGTTCCTTCCCCACGAACGTCTGCTGAACTGAACTACCACTTCCGTTCGCGGCGGTTACCAATCATAGTTCGTTTTCCAATGTATGGAAAGTAGGACTTCGATCCCGGGATTATTTTCACAGACGATGCACGTAAATCAGGTGTCGATTTCCATTCTTACGAAGCTCGTTATTGGTTTCTTCAAAACAAAGGCTAACCGCCGGCGAACGGAAGTGGCAGTTCAGTTCAGCAGACGTTCGTGAGGAAGGAACACGTGACGAACCCAAAGACGTCTGCGAAGGAGGCTATCTCCGTCAGGCTCAGCACAAACATTCCTTTCTCCCCTCCCTCCCCTCCCTCCCCTCCCATCCACCTTCTGCAGCCCTTCATTGTCATCTCAGCAAAGGAACGGGTGAAATAATTAGCTCCGGCAGTAATTATCCAAGAGGGGGAAAAGTAAGGTAAGTTTTCCCTGAAACGGTTCCCTCGTCCAAACTGACGTGTAATATACGTTTAGATAGCACTGTTTCTCAGTGGTAAGCGTTATAATTGTGAGTGAAATTGTTGTCGATTAAAGAATTCAAGACTGTTTTTACTTGTGCAAAGCACCTTGTTCTGACACGAAAGGTGAAATGTGCGCATGCAGATCGTCATATTCAAGGTTGTCACTCATCAGGTTAAAAAACAAACTCCTTGACCTTTCCCCGACTTTCCACCGACCACAAAATAAAGCAGTTTTTAACTGGCCATGCAAGACAAATACCTAGGCAATGAAGTCAGTGAAAGTTAAAGAAATCCGCCGATTCCTTCGTAACCAGTTTTTGAAACAAACTACCCAGGAAATTTCAGAGTTTCCTGTTATTGCAGATTATCATGTTTCTGTAAATTATCTTATTTCCTTGTTCTTAGTCAAAAGATCCACTTGTAATCTGTACTCAAATTATTTTTAATTAATCTTTGTAATTTGTGTTATTTTCCTTCTGTGTTTTTAACATCTTTTTGACCCACCCGACTCGAATAGCCTTTGCTACCTTCGGGTGGGTACTTTGTATGGTCTTGTATCTAATTTAATACCACAGCTTTGTAATGTGTGTTTGACTGTTAAATAAAGAACTCTAAAGAACTCTGAACAAACTGGAACTCTTAAGAAAACCGAATGGCCAAAACTAAAAGTAAAATCCCCCATCTTCTCACTTAATTAGAATTTAGAGTGGCTATAGCTGGATACAAAATCCATGATCTTTCCCATCCTTAAATATAATCCGTTTGGCCTGACTTTTCCCCGAAAGAGGCCCGAAAGAGGTAACCGTGATATTGTACACCACCTTCAAATTCACATAATTATTTGATAATAACATTATCTCTTTGTTCAACTTTGGGTCATCACCATTCAGTTCAACAGGCCCTTTGCAGGATGTCAGTCACGTGGTACAAAACCCTCCATGCTGGGACGCAAACAACCCACTGGGAAAAGCTTTTTGTTTGTCTAGTCCCAGTGAATGTTGTTTTCGTCCCAGCATGGAGGGTTTTGTACCACGTGACTGGTATCCTGCAAAGGGTCCATTGTGCGTTGCTAAGTGCCTATTAACTCCTATCCATCTTGATCGTCATCACTACAAGAGCTTTGTTACTAGACTTCCCGTGACAAGCGGTCAGAGTTCAACAGTTGGCTTTATAGAGTGATTATTGTCTCAAACAAACTTTGCGCCGACCGGCTAGCTCAGTGGTAGACCACCGGACTACCGTGCGGGAGGTCGCGGGTTCAAACCCCGGCCGGACCAACACTCAGGGTCTTTAAATAATTGAGGAGAAAGTGCTGCCTTTGCAATGACATCTGCAAATGGTTAGTCTTTCTACAGTCTTGGACGAAACTACTTGAGAAAATAGGCCTCCTGGGGCCAAATGGTTAGTCTTTCTACAGTTTTGGACGAAACTACTTGAGAAAATAGGCCTCCTGGGGCCAAAAAAATCCTTCTCCAATATGTGTAAGTCAACAATATCCCTAAAGTAACTTCCTTCCCCCCCTCCCCCTTTTCAATGTTGAAGTTGGGAAGTCAGAATTGTCAGGGAAACGGTTAGGAGGCTCAGACAACATTGAATTGGGGGGGAGGGGGCTTTGAGACTCAATTGATCATTGTGTGCACGTACAAAAGCTTCAAAGCTCAATTTTCTCAACCGTTTTGTCCAAGATTGTAGTCTTCTCGGATAAGGACGATAAACCGTAGGCCCCGTCTCACAACGCTTCATAATTGATTCAGTGGGACGTTAAAGAACCCACGTACTGTTCGAAAAGAGTAGGGGACGTAGTCCCCGGTGTGGTGGTCTATCTCAACCAGAATATAGTTATGGGGAGGGATTTTACAGTAATTGGCGCAAGCTGTTGTAGTGTCCCTGCCAGGTCTCTGGCGAAGCTAATAAAATAAAATAAAATGCCTCATAATCCTCTAGATCGATTTCGTGCACTTTCCGGCCTAAAATTGCGGCTCATGGCACTTCGTTATCTTACAAAATCTTATCAATGAATAAAATAACAGCTAGGGGACCATTTCCTTGACTGCTCGTGATAACTTATCACTGTTTCATCACCGTGGAAATCAGAAACACGGACGATAAACAAACACGGAATAAAATACTCAAAAGAGCATTTCCATTCACGTGACTACCGGCCATATTGGTTTACTGAAACAAAAGAAAGTATTTGCATAAAAATAGAGTTCAATTCCCAGAGGTTTAGTTTGGAACACCAACATGGCCGCCGTGACGCCATGTGCCATTCAGAAGCAGGAAAATTTTTCACTGGAAATGATCCGTTCAAGGAATGAAGAAAGTTTCAACCCTGACGACAAACAGAAACACGGAAATAAAATATTCTACCACGGTCGCTATGGCATGCAACCGTGGAATTTTTCAACTGGAAATGATCTGCTGAGGGAATAAGGAACGTTCAACTCTGGCTTTACTTCGTTTCGAGTCTTTGTTTTTCATTATATCAAGCTAAATTACTAGAACATCAACAGGGTTTGAGCCAGCTTTCTAGCTTCAGGAGACAATTTGTCCCTTCGTGGCCTTTGAAAAGGGACAAATAGGCAATATTAGGAAACAGAAAAGATTTTATTAAATTGCCTTTGTTCTAACCAATATCGTATATTTGCGCTTCCCTAGAAAAAAAAAACACATAAAACAGTGCTTTGGCTGCTTTATGCATGTACAAAAGAATGGAAATTTACTTTTAGTTGCATTTTGTAAATTTACACAAGCTGATTCCTCAACAGTAACCAAACTCCTTGGATGGCAACCTCTTCTTTTGCAAACCAATATGCGCCTTTCAGGACAGTCATAACGGAGTTCCGGCGGCCCGAAGAGCCGCCAAGCGGAGCACCATACATACAGATACCCATGAACTGCTTTTCTCATGGTAATCATGGCAAGCAGTATTGCCCGTGGGCGTCACCGTACGACGACGACGCAGTCGCCCAATAATTAGAGGGCTTAAGCAACGACGACGGCGACGGCAACAAGCACGTCATAAACAATAGGCTTAATTAGGAAAAAGAATCGTTCTGCACGTGCGTTTTACATTCTGGTACATTTCTTTGCCGTCTTCAGCAAAACAACAACGTGAAATGACCAAATTTTAGGTTTTGTGGAGAACGTGAGCGTATGACGGTAAACTCTTCTTTCTTTTTCCCAACTTCAACGCCGTTTTCGCTAATTTAGCTCCAGGATCATTCGCCCACATTTTACAATTTAAAGAAGTTGGAATAATCGCGAAAGAGTTACGATAACGAGAAGTTAGATTTTCAAATGACGTTTTTTTTGCCCTTGCCGTCGTCGTTGCTTAAGCTCTCTAATAACAATTATTCACCGAAGTGGAGGTGAATAGTGGTGGATTTAGTGATTTGGATGTATAGCAAATCACGCGCATGTGCTTGGATATCCAATGAAAAACAGTATGCCATCCTTCAGTGAGAGTGGTATTCACCACTAAATTATGAAAATTGCGCTTCTAATTACCATTAGCTATACAGTGCTAGCTCATTTTTTCATTTACAAAAAGTTTTACATCATCATCACTTAGCGAACTAGTAATTAAGAGGATACTTCACAAATTAATGTGATCAAGTAAGCTGAAGCCACTCAAAAGGCACTAAGGCCACAAGGTAGCGGGCATTACCCCTTAAATCTACCAAAGCAAAGATTGAGCCTAAGCATTAGCAGCCATGGACAGCTGTTTCGGCCTTGTTAGGCCTCATCAGCATGGCATAGCTAACGCTCAGGCTCAAGTACCCGCTCAGGCTTCAGCTTACTTGATCACATTAATTTGTGAAGTATCCTTGTCACTCCAGCCACATCCCACAAGCTTTACGTTTTCATTAGTAATTAAGAGATACGGCATCCATTTACGACGTTTCACAAATTACAGGATTCACCTTGTACAAGTCGTAATCGCTGTAAAGACCGCCAGGATATGATCTGAAATCGGTACTTTTGTCTCCCTTTCCAGATGCCATTGTCTAAAATGCTCAAAGCCAATCTGTTTTGCAGAAACGGCCTCATATGCTGTAAAGTGGTTCTCAGATAAAGTTTTAGGCGGACGAAAACGACTCGCTCCCTCCTTGATCTCCGCCATCTTGTGTCAGCAACAATGAATGACTGTTGACGCGAAACAAACAACTCTAGCCTGCGAGCAAGCTCTCTCGGGGGGTGGGGGCTGGGGGGTGGAAGGAGGGAAAAATGGAAAGAGAGCTTGCAACGATCTCTGTGCGATTTGAATTCCGCCCCTAATGCTCCCTATGGCTTCCGGCTGCTTGAGCTGTCAAACTTTGGCCAATCAGCGCAAACCGGGAATTTGTTTCTTCCGTCGAACAGGAAAGGACACGAAAGAACAACTTTGGCACACGCAAAGCAAAAGACGGGAATCGTCGCGGAAAAAAAATAACTCTTCAGTTTTTGCCTACCGTGAGCTACAAAAATACGAAAAACCAGCGAAGGTTTCAGCTTTATTGCGGCCACATTGAACGCGGTAAACCCAAAGTTTGCTAACTGAAGCCGGAGAATGAAGTTGAAGTATCGGATGTCGGACCAAGGATGAAGCGAACTTTGCCAACCTCAGCAACTACGCCAAATAGAAGCCCCGGTCAAAAGAAAGATCGCAACAGACATCCCCATACTTCGGGCTTCGGCGACCTGGTCGTCGATAACGCTTTGAAGTGGGAAAACAAACAATACTGTCTGCGACCAATTATTTTAGATCGCAGCGGCGCGCATTGATACTTTTGCCAAATTATGTAGGCAAAACAGCGAGAACATCTTTGCTTTGAAGTAAGCTATCGACTGCTAGACGCTGTTCTGGTTTCAAATCTGACGGACAGTTCATATATTTGGAGAATTTTTCGCTTCGCGGAATACAAATGTCTCGCCTTTTCCTAGCCTCCCACGCAGTCGTTTTTAGGGGAGTCGTATTTCACCTCCTCCCCACAAACGCCTGCTTCCCCGAAGCCAACATTCCTTTCCCGCCGCTTGGCCAATCAGATTTTACCTACTAAATTCTGGAAAGTTGACCTTGGCCTCGCGGGAGTTATAGTTCAACATTGCAGAGACAGAGCTTGAGCGAGCTCTGTTACCGTGTACTCTGCGTTCAGAATTCCTCTTTGAATGCCTATCAACTGACTTCAATTTAAGAATTTGTCAGAGGAAACAGCGGCATTTTCGTCAATTTGCCCACTAGTTACGATAGCCACTTATTTATCAAGCTTCGCCTTCAATCTTCGATATCCTCGCCGCTACTCCTGGTCCTGTTGTAGCTGTTGTGGTCACCTCTCGTGAATTTGATGAAGGGCCAAGTCAGTTATTTAAGAAGTATTGGCGTATCGTCGGTTAGTCTGAGTAATTTGGAGGAACGGGAGATGTTGCCATCGGTAGACCACAGCGCGCAATGGATCGAGCGAGCGGCGAGGCAGCAAGCTACATAATTTTACCGTCCGCTTCGCGTGAACTGAAGAAAAAAAGCAGACGAATTGGCACAGTCTATGTCACCGGTGTTTGATAACCTTTGACCGCTTCTCCAGGACTTTTTGGGGTCGTTGTGTGGGCGAATTTCATCTGATTTAATGCAGGACCGTGAGAGATTTCAGAGATCCAGCTTTGTTGTTGTGCCATGTGTGAAAATTTCACGCCGGCTTACTCTACGTTTGATGGACTGATAAATGCTTTAGATCTGTAACTCGGTCGCGTCTAAATTCTTATTCGCGTTTACAAGTTTTAAAGGTCTCTCGTAACACATTGTATTACTCAAAAACAAATCGGCTCCAGCGCTTTGATACGTTTACAAATTCGCGAGAGAAAGAGACAGGCATTAGGTTCAATAATTTTACTTGTCAGCGCTTGCCAGTTACTCGATCGTGATTGGCTAGGACGCCCACGAGCCAAACAATGGGAAAGGAATGTTGGCTTCGGGGAAGCAGGCGTTAGTG